>PVIH01000864.1:57500-104486 GCA_004025045.1 Sigmodon hispidus | reverse complement strand
CTCATCGAAAACATGTTGGCCAGTTAACCTGTGATCACACTACATACTTCTCTTTGTGCATGTATGCAGCAGGATGTTTGAGTTATATGTGTATTAATCTATTTCTACTATACATCATTTAAGCATTTTCAACACTTTCTACATCCCCCACTAGAAGATAAAATCTGAAGCTAGAGGGAAAAGATTGACAAAAAGGTACAAATCTTTTGTTATAAGGAAAAAAGAAAGACTGGGGATGCAGCTCAGTTGGTAGAATATCTGCCTAGCAAGCTTGAAGCCCAGAGTTCAGTCCGCAGCACAGCATTTGAGAGGGAAACACGAGGATCAGAAGTTCACGGTCACCCTGAGTTGCACAGCTAGTTCTAGCCTGGTTTTGGTTATAGGTAACCCTGTCTCAAAGAAAAACAAATGTAAGTGTGCTGGCTAATTGTATGTTAATTTGGCACACAAACTAGAATTATCTGAAAGGAAGAGACCTTAATTAAGAAAATGCCTCCATGAGACTTGGCCAACAGCTATTTTACTAATTATTGATTGTTAGTGGAGGACCCAGCCCATTGTGGTCATTTCATCCCTGGGCACTGGTAGTCCTGGGTTCTATAAGAAAGCAGGTTGAGGGGGCTGGAGAGATGGCTCAGCGGATAAGAACACCGTCTGCTCTTCCAGAGGACCCTGGTTCGATTCCCAGCACCCACATGGCAGCTAACAACTGTCTATAGTTCCAGTTCCAGGCAAACACAAAAACAAATAATTAAATAAAATAATAAAATTTAAAAAAAGTGTTTTTAAAAAGAAAGCAGGTTGAAACCAGGCACTGATGGTGCACACCTTTAATCCCAACCCTAGGAGGAAGGAGCAGGTCTCTATGACTTTGAGGCCAGCCTGCTCTACAGACAGAATTCCAGGACAGCCAGAATTGTTTCACAGAGAAACCCTGTCTTGAAAAACCAGAGAGACAGAAAGAAGAAAAGGAAGAAAGAAGGGAAGGAGGGAAGGAAGAAGGAAAGAAAAAAAGAAAAGAAAGGGAGAGAGGGGAGGAAGAAAGAAGGAAAGAAGGAAGGAAGGAAGAAAAAAGCAAACAAGAAAGCGAGCAAGCGAGCCGGCTGAGTAAGCCAGGGGGAGGAAGCCAGGATCCAGCCCTTTGAGTTACTGTCCTGACCTGACTTTCTTCAGTGATGAACAGCAATGTGGAAGTGTAAGCTGAATAAACCCTCTCCTCCCCAGCTTGCTTTTTGGTTCATAGTGTTTCTTCAAAGCAGCAGAAGACAGCACATGAGCAAATGAAAATCCACATAAACTAAATTACTACAGACCTAAGGAACTATGTGATGTGATGGCTATAGTTAGTAATAGTGTATATCATGTGCTGAGAAAAAAATCTTAAGTGCCCTTTCCACGTAATAAAACAGGTAACAATGTGAAGTAATAGTGTGTTAATCATCTTAATTATGATAATCCATTTACAATATACAAATGTGAAAATACATTATATACAATACATAAAATTATTACTTCCCAATTACTTTACTGAGGTTAAAGCCAGAAAAATAAGAAATCAAGAGAAATAGAGTCTTCAGTAAATGAAGAAAGAAATGGAGAAATGGTAGAACTACTATGCTTCAAACTTCCTGAATTACTTCTATTCCTAGTGAGTGTTACTGTTATTAAACTTCAGAGTTTACTGAAAACACACCCTGCTCAGGGTCTTACACCAGGTGCTATTGGCTATAGAGAACTGAGGAGATTTTCCTGAGGGTCATATCAAGTTTCAGTTCCACAGTGATGGTTATAGAATATAACCAGTCTGGAGAACACACAGTGGACAATCAACTGGCCAGGATCGCTATCTGCATAGTGAGCTCACAATTCTGAATTCCCACCCCACTGCTCACCACTGGAGAAATGCTGCACCAGGCAGGCAACACCCTCCAAGAGCCCCAGGCTCCTGAACAGCAAACATGTCAGTCATCCAAGCCCTGCCACACAGATGTGTTCTCTTCGTCTTCGCTTTGGTCTGGAGAGGTGATCAGTGAGTATTTATTATTAGTTTGTTGACAGCGTTCTTGACATAAAGCAAACAAAATGAGTTGCTAATCACAGAAAGGGTCATTTATTTTCTATTTTGGGTCACTTGCTTTCTCTACTGAAGGAAAGAAACATGACAGCTCTTTGTTACTCATGCCAAATTCAAACCCCCCTTTCTTTTGAAATCTGAATATGGCATCCTTCCTAACAATATACCCTGTCCTTATGCAGGTAGTTAAGCCTCTATTCAGACTTCTGAAATCTCCCTTAATAAGACCAGTTTCCTGAAAGAATGGAAAGGCCAGAGGCCAGTGGAGCCTTCCTACTCAGATGCTGAGGGGTAGTTTATGCGTGCAGAGCTGCTCAGCACATTCCCTTGGCCAGCCTTCCTTCTAGAATCCTCACAGCAGCGCAATATCTCTTTCCATGAATATATTATCTGCGCTAACTGGACAGTCTTGCTGTTGACAGTATTGTTTGTACTTCACTCCCCCGCTGTGGTAAAAACCAGATCCAACACCTCTGGGCTTGTACCGTGGTTGTACAGCAGCTGAAGGGCCCACTGCCAGTGGCTCCGAAAGGGATTCTCTCCAGCCTCAGCACCTGACTTCCTGGCTGCCTCTCTTCTAGTCTCATTGGTTGATATGGCAGCTGCAGAGTCTGATAGTGAGCTTGGTGTTAGGTCAAGTTTTCTGTTGGCTGACAGATTCCCTGAGGGGATACCTTTCTTGTCTTAACCTTGATTACAGACAATGTTGTCTATAACCTTGTAATTATTTTAACAGCCTCAACCAAACCTTTGGAGTAGGATTTTATTTTATTTTTTAATTTCAAGTTGAAATTCAAGCAGTAGGGCTAGAGAGAGCCCAAACTGAGTTTTGAGATCACTGGCTATCATGAGTCATTCAAAATCCTTGTAGCCTTGACTACAATGTTTATAAATAAAAATACAATACAAATTTGTGTGTATTAGAAAGTCTATAAGAATCTCCTTCTATAAACAATTGGAAAAGAATACATTTTTATGTCCTAATATAGAAAATATGAAATAAAATAGGTTTATCTGTCTGTAGTAATAAAACAGTGCTTTTTTCAATAGTGAAAATATCAATTACTTACAAAATCTATTTTTAAGAAAAATCTTCAGGATTTTGGCTTTCATCATCAAAAACTAGACACCCCACCCCCCGACAGAGGTAATAATAAGTGTCAATAGTATAAAAGTTCTATGTGGTGTCATTTGATGGAAAACTGTCAACTCTTGAGATTCTGAGCTTAATGTTGTGTGTGTATGTTGATAAAAAATAATTCCCTGGAACATTTGAGGAGACAGCTCAGTGGATAAGGGCAGTAACTCTGCCAGCATGAAGACCCAGATTCAAAATCACAAGATATACATAAGAAGGCCAGGTACATGTGACTGCAACCCCAACATTGGAAGACAGCCAAGAAGATCCTTATAGCTCATTGCCCTCCGGTTAGTCTAAGCAAACCATCAACTTTTCAGCATTTCTAAGACTTTAGAATCTTTTTGGGAGAACATCCATCAGGCTGCTAGTCAGAAAGAGAAGCAAACTGACATGTAACAAATATGCATAGAAATAAGTAAACCAGGATGAAGCATCATGCCATGTTCTACAGGCTTGATAGTGCTTTTCCATTGGCCCAAACTAAAAACATTCCAATTGGTCAAAACTACTTTTCTATAGATACAGAAGAGCCCAAGGGGGTAAAGCCATTCTGTGCCAAGATCCCTTTAGATCAGTAATAGAAGTGGCGTGCACAGTGTACCCCAAAGAAGTCATAAGTGCAGAACAGGAAGCATGCACCCCTCCAGAGAGACTTCTTCCCAGTTATCTCATATGAAGTTAAGGCTAATTTGAGGCTTAATCATCAGGATGATGGCATCTCATGCACTCAATGTATATTTATCAACATACAGCCAATGTTTTTCAATAATAAAGAGGTCTTATAATATTAATAGAAAAGCAAGAAATATGTAATAGCAGTTGCATAGGAGTTCTTTCCTCAAAGGCAGCAACCACCATGTTCTTCACTAGGCTTTCATTCCTGCTATTGTTTCTATATCCTGAAGCCTCTATACAGCAGTTACTAATTAACAAAATGTTTAAATGGCTACAATCAAGAGTTTCTTTAGAATTAGTTTACACTTTCTTAAGCAGGTTAATACACAGAGTAGATAAATTTCAAACTCAACTCCCAATTCTTTCCAAAAACAGGGACTGTGGGATAAACAAAATTAATTCAAACTTTTATTTTGAAGTGATCCCCAAATGGTGTTTGCTTCACATAGTTGTATATCTACATCTGTTAAACTTTGTTTTCTATTTCTTTCTCTACTTGATCTTTTAAAGTGTGATTTGTCTATAATAACATAAATCTAGGTCTTTGGAACCAATGTTCCGTTAGAATGATTGACATTACAGAGTTTTAAAGAAGATGATAGAAGATTCTGTCACTAGACACTAAATTGAAATTTTAAAGGAATGATGGAAATGGCTGTAAGGGAAAGAGGTTGCCTTTTAAATCTAATTTGTTATGCACTGCAGTAGGGTAATGGATGCAATGAAAGTTCTTTTATGGAGTTCCCATGTCCAAAAGGTATTTAGGTAGCAAAGGTTGTTAAGCAGACTCCCTGTGGTCCCCTTCTACTGAAGGTGGCAAGACATGAGGTATATAGGTCTGTGTCCTCCTGATTTTTATTTCCTTGGGAATACAACTGCAAAGGACACCTTGGGCTGCTTAGACAACACAAAGGGATTGCCAGGACCCTCACTGTCAGCATGAATAGAGGAGAGTCCTGAAGGGCAGCTGGGACCTTACAGCGAGTTAAATCCTTCAGGTGGGTCTTTTCAAATTCCAATAGTGAAGAGTTACTGGAGAATTGGTGAGGATTTCACTAGGCCCCAGCAGATTTGAGATCAAACGCTTTGGTTAAATAAAAGCCTGTTGGGAAATCTTAAAACCTCTTTGTAATGTAACTTTAAAAAGTTAATACAAAGAACCCTTAGACTGAAGCGGGTAACAGCAGGAACAAAGAGTATATCAAAACTGATTCCATTAAGAGAAAGCGGACATATAAATTCCCTTAATTTAAAGCACAGTCTAGTTACATTACTGTGAGTGGGATTCCAGCATACTCTATTCTACCTCACCCACTTAGGTGACTTTCATTTCTTACTATATCTGCCAGGCTACAATTTTTTTGCTCAGATATAATTTTGAAACAAAATACAAGTTCATTCTTCAAGAAGAGAGTACTGTTATTCCAACATACTTCTAAAGAAAATGTTTTGAAAACAAATTGAAATTAAGCTCGATGGGGTGGACTGTTTTTCATAGTGTCAAACTGCTATCTGCCCCATCACTAATGATCTACCTAAACAATACAATAAAGTACTTATTAAATAATTAATTCCAATCTATTCTTTGACAAGTCATATACTTGTATAACTGAAATTGCCAATTCATGGTTTGGTTTAGGAAAAGGAACTTTTTTTGTGTGTCTAATGTCTCAATTTCCATTACTTTTAACCTTTCATAGCACTCACACACTTGCAAGTGTAAGGGTGTTTTGTATATAAATCATTGGCAGGTAGAACAATAGGGATAGTAAAGTACATCACACAGCCATTTAGGGAAAGTCTGGACCCATAGCTTCTGATTTGGTCTCAAGGGAATTACTAAGCAATGCTTCTCTAATCTCATACATGGCAAGATGCCAGGGTTCCAGTCATATCTCACTAGATTCTCCCAAACGCCCTTTCCTTGTGGTTGTTATTGAAGATAACTATATTGGAATTTTTGTATTGATAGAGAAACTAATTTTTTCGTATCTAATTTTTTGTATTTCTTTTTAATTTGTTAATTCAAAACCATTTTATTTGTATGTGTGCCTACCTGTTTGTCTATTATGTGCACCATATGTATTCATGCGTCCACTGAGTCCAGAAGAGGGAGTCAGATCCCCTGGAACTGGAGTTACATGTGATTGTGAGTCACCAAGTAAGTGCTGGGAACTGAACCAGAGATCTCCACTAGAGCAGCATGTGCTCTAACTGCTGAGCCATCTCCAGGGCCCTCAGTCTGTGTATTCTCATTGAACAATACAATAGCAACCAGTCAGTTACAATCTCATTCTTTATTCTTTGGTTCTGTATAAAATCAAATCTCAAGGGCATTGATTGGTTCAGCATACTTATTCCAGGTAGGTAACTAAAATAACATTTTCTTAGGGAGCAGTTCTCATTTTGTCTCAAGTAGATTCTTGTTTTTATATTTGGTATGTTACAACTTGCCTTTTAGATTAGATTCATGATCACTGAAAAATATTCAAATATCTTAAGATAATTTCCCTACTGGAGAAACCAATTTTAATGATTTGGTGTTGCTAATAATCCTGATAGCTTTATTATATATATACAGGATTAACATTTTAAACAACAAATTTGATGTGTGTGTGTATGAAATGACTAAGTTTAAAAAATATTGATACATTGTGAATAGTTGTACAAATATTTCTTTTTAACTGGTTGTAGTCACCTTCATTTTGTTTATTTCATGATATATTCAATTCTACTGACAAGTATTAGGTTGCATTAATTTTTTTGTTCTCATCTTAATGAACACTTTTTAACATAAACTCAGAAATATTTTCCTGGCATAAATTCCTAGACATGAAGTAGACTTAAAGCGTTGAAGAATTTTGTTAAATTGCTCTGTAAACAGGCTGTGCCAATTTATACTCCCACCAACTGTGCAAGAGTCATTTTCCCTATAACCTAGACTAGATATAATTTATTTGAAATTAATTAAAATTTATCTAAATGTTGATAATTTAATAGGAAAAACTGTCTCACATTTTTATTACTCTTTTAAACCCTCAATTACTTAAGGACATTTAAGTAAAGAAATTCTTGATAAGTCACACCTGGACACCCCCACACCCAACACCCCCCAATAGAATATGTCTATGACCAAATTGACTCTCCTCTCCTACACAAGTAGGTTGTTCCTTCAACCAACAGTAAGTTTGAATCCAAGGGGCATGGGGGGAGGATGGGGAAGAAGACCTTAATATTAGCCTAAATATATGTGGGAGAGATCAAATAGCTACAATAATGACTCTCAGAATAAAAAAAAAAAGGTATTTGATTATTAGCTGTGGTATCATTTTAACCTCTGCTATTCTCTATCACTGTGGGTGGTAAAGTAAATAGTAACGAGCATACAGACTCTGTGACCCTTTCTCCTACACATCCTTCAGGGCATCACAAGAATAAAAAAAAAAATGTATCTTAGTTTCTCTTGAAGACTGTAGTAGCATTATTAATTCTCCCACAAACCCTAAATTCAATAAGCTATTCATCTGATATGATGACGTATAAAATAACACAGCTGCATCTTTGAATATAACATTGGCAGCATAAAAAAAGATATTTCATATTTCGGTAGTCACAGTATCTCAATGGAACCAAACCAGTATTAGAAATAAATAAATAAACCTTTAAGTTTTATAATCTTAATCAAAAGAGTAGTGCAGGTCAACATCTCTTGCCCACAAAATACAGCAGGGAAGCTCACAGAGACTTTCCAGACTCTATTGGGTACCTTATCCACCCTTCTCCTAAACATGCCATTGCACTGAAATTTCCTATTAGCTGAAGCCTATAGAAGCAAAAGTATGAAGACATTTATTTACAGCTATGTTACTCTACTAATCACTGCAAAGACCCTGCAAGGAAGTTCTCAGTGAGGTCACTAGGAGTGGTTGTTACAGTTGTCTATCACTGTGTAACAAATAAAGCCAGACTTTAGCTGCTTAAAATAAAACACAGACATTACCCTAAAGTATCTGTGGTTTTTAGAACTGGGTACAGTTTATAGCAGAGTGTCCTGTTTCATGTTTCTTTGGAAAATACAATCAGGATGTTAGCTGGTGTCAGAGTCACTTCAAGGCTCATCTGCTTGCCTGGAGCAGTGTGTTTGTGTCCTTTCCTTCACTCGAAAGGGCTGGCTTCAGGTTCTTAGACCACCAACAAATAATAAATATTTCACTATGGCAGAATCTTTATCCAGGCTCATACACACTTAGGTTCATCACACACTATTGGAATAAGTCTCATTTCTTTGCCAGCCGAAAAGGCTAACAGAAAAATTGTGAGTGACTCTGTCAAGAAAACAGAAGTCAGTCTTGCCTGACCTACCAATGGACCTGATTTAACCCTATTAGGCATCAGAAGGAAGCTACAAGGTCCTGGCCACATTCAAGTAGAGTGAACTACACAAGGCAACAAATATGAAGAGGTGGGGGCGACTGATGGGCATATTCAATGTCTGTCAATCACAGAAGTGACTTTTCAATTGATAAAAGAAACAGAAAACCCAAAATGCTGGTAGGAGAATTTTTTAAAAAAAGAACCAAAATGCTGTGTGAACAAAATTCTTTGGGGAGAAAAAAAGAACTCATAATAATCCAGTGATATATAATGCTTTCAACAAACAGGTGAATCTGGGGGCATTGGCTATGTTGAGCAAGGGCTTGTGGAATGCCTTGGATCACAGTACCATGTGTCATGTCAAGGTGGGAGCATTTCTCCAATGATGCACACAATGCGGACAGTTACTACTGTCGTATGAAGAAAGAGCAGAGAATGACAAATTTTAGACAAAAATTACAACTTCAAATAAGAAGAAATAAATAGTCCCTGCTTATTGTGGGGAAAAATGAGAATAATCCTTACTCAAAATGCCATGTCTATTAATTTTGGCAAAGTGAAATTAATAATATTCCAAAGACTGTGATTCTGTATCACATCTAAACAAACCTACCTGTCATTTTATGGGCTTAAATTCTGCCTTTATTTTATCAAGACCAAAATGTGTTGGTTGTTGAGCGCTTACCCTTCCTTTCCACTGATTTCTTATATCTGGTACATTTTTAGGGAATCATTAAATAAACTACAAAACATGTTTCCATTTACACCAAGGGGCTCATAGACCTCATATATTTATAAGAATGGCTGTTCTAACAACCATTAGGCTAATCAGGTGCATATGTACACATATGGGTGACATACACATTTCTGTGATAGCAAAAACAAGCAAGAGATACAGCACATAAATTGTCTTAACAGGTTTTGCTTCATTTTTAGTGCAAAAACTTACTAATTAATGCAAGTGTTGCAATCATTTTTATGACATTCCCCAAAGCTGGCACTTTAAGGGTTATGCCATATGCTGATTGACAGCAGCCATAATTCCATACAATGAGACTGTACCATATTGTTTGAAGTGAGGTGATATTCATCTCTTGAAACTGATCAAACATATGATTGCATCAAACAGTATTACAATATAATCGCGCTGCATGTGGGGACTGCCAAGGCTGATCATCCTGTCGCATTCTTTGCCTTAGACTTCTCTAATAGCAGCTGTGACACATCACTGCACCGACATTTTCCTCTAAGAACTGAAGACTGACTAAAATAGAGGAAAAAAATCTGCATAAGACTGTGCCTCGGTTATGCTATGTGAGTGTACATTTGCAGACTTCTTTGGAATCACAAATTTCCTCCGATTAGCATCTTCCTAAGTGTAAAACCCATAAAGAACAAGATAAAAAGGAGATTCCACACAGGGCATAAAAGAACTCAACTGCTCTTTATTTTTTCTTCAGTAACTAAGCAAACTTGCTCGGAAGTCATTTTGCTTTTTAAACAATTCTCTTTCTGCAGCACCCAATGCTCTCCTTTTCTAATACTCGATTTTGCAAAGCTGTTGCTTACTAGTAACTGTGGGCAGTTGCAGTTGCAGATGGAAACGGCATGAGTTCCTGTTCTTCAGCCCCAGCAGAAGATCTGGAGAGTGGTGGGCATGGTGCCTGTGGGGAGCTTGGCTATCTCTAGGTGATTTCATGGGAAAAATCCTTAACAGAGGGTTTTAAAATTAGGCTCCCATTTTATTTTTCACTAACTTGTATCTAACCACCCATTCACCCATCCATTCATCCATCCAAATTTACAAAAGAGCCTGTGGTGATATATTGTATATTTAATAAAATCAGCATATCAGAGAACAGACCCATCTCTTCCAGCCTTTTTTTATTTTTTGTTTGTTTTGAGACAGGGTTTTCTGTGTAACAGTCCTGGCTCTCCTGGAACTTGCTTTGTAGGCTAGGCTGGTCTCAAACTCACAGAGATCCTCCTGCCTCTGCTTCCCAAGTGCTGGAACTAATAGCATGAGTCATCTCTGCCTAGCTCTTTGCTTCTACAGAATGCCTAAATGTCTACCTCCTCCTGCCTTAAATATCTTCCCTGCCCAGCTGTTTCACTTCTAGTTCAACTCTGCATCATAATCCTAGAGTTAGGATTAAAGGTGTGAGCTACTACTGTTTGGCTGTTAGGCCTTGAATTAACAGAAATACAGAAAGATTTTTGTCTCCTGAGTGATGGGATTAAAAGTATGAGTTACCACTTTCTGACCTTCATGGCTTGACTGTGGGTGATTCTGTTCTCTTATAATTCCAGATTGATTTTATTAAATATACAATATATCACCACAAGAACCATTAAGAAACTTTCAAAACTATGCTCAGGATAGCTTGCAAAGAAACAAAAACTTGGGATTATATTCATTTCATACCCAGGTATCAATGTAAGCAGCCACTGTACAATCTTGTCCCTTATTTATTTTTTAGTCTAAACTTACTGTTACTCCCCCTTGGTGTTAAGGGTGTGAGAAATGAACCTAAATATCTTCCACCTGTTTGGGGCTGCAGAAACCTTGTGAACATAGAGATTCTTGCAGTCCAGCTACCCAAACACGTAGCCACCCAGCTACGCCACACAACTACCTCTGTACATAGCAGAATCTGGGGCTGTTAACTTCCTGGCCAAGTAACAAGACTCAGACATCCTCTCACTCAGCTGGGTACAGGAATGTTGGGCACTTCAACAGGGACACCACACACACCCAGAGGTGCGTCTTTATGTCATATGGGGAGGTAAAGTGTGTTTTGGTCTGTTCTCCAATCTTCCATTCACAGTTTAAGATCTGGAAGTTTGCATTTTTTTTAACTAATTATTATGTAGTCAAGCACACTTTTTTTTCTTTATTTATTTTGTATTTATCAAAAAAACAGTAAAATGAATTTAAAATGCTGAAAAGTTAACAGTAACTATAAAGAGGATAAAAATAATAAGCATAACTTATCAAGGGTGATAATGCAAATAAGATTGCTACACATATATTTACTTTGTGTTCAGCTTTCCCTCTGAATTTTTATTTTTCCATCCCTGTATATCCTTATTCAAGGTCCCTTCCCCCTCCCACCACATCAGATCATTTTTCTTCTCTGCAACTCCCCATCTCCTCCCTGGGCAGGGAGTAGACAGTCCTATGGTCCCACTGACCCAATAATGTTTGGATCAGTCTCCACTCCTGGCCAAATCCAGTTTTGTCCATCCTCCCTCAAGAGAGAGTCAGGTGTTCCTATAGTTGGAGTGGGGTCCGAAGGGTCAGTCCAGAGTGTTTCTGATCCCAAGCTGTTCAGTGGATGTGGTTTGCAGCTTGGGTATGCTTGGCTTTTTTTTTTCTTGTTTGTTTGTTTAGAGACCACTAATGAGTGAGTACATTCCCTGCTTATCTGAGATTGTGATACCTCACTCAGGAGGATATTCTCCAAATCCATCCATTTGCCTGCAAATTTTAGGATATCATTTTTTCTTACTGCTGAGTAGTATTCCATTGTGTAGATGTACCACAGTTTGTTAATCCATTCTTCAGTTGAGGGACATCTAAGTTGTTTCCAGGTTCTTGCTATTACAAATAATGCTGCTATGAACATAGTTGAGCTAATACCTTTGGAGTGTGAATGTTCCTCTTTAGGGTATATACCCAGAAGTGGTATTGCAGGGTCCTTGGGGAGATTGATTCTCAATTTTCTGAGAAACCGCCATATTGCATTCCAAAGTGGCTGCACAAGCTTACACTCCCACCAACAATGGAGGAGTATTCCCCTTGTTCCACATCCTCTCCAACATAGGCTGTCATCTGTGCCTTTTATCTTAGCCACTCTAATAGGTGTTAGGTGGTATCTCAAAGTTGTTTTGATTTGCATTTCTCTGATGGCTAAAGATGAAGAGCACTTTTTCAGGTGCCTTTCAGCCATTCGTAGTTCCTCTGCTGAGAATTCCCTTTTTAGATCTGTACCCCATTTTTTATTCAAGATTTTGGGCTCTTTGACTTGGTTTTGACTTCTGTAGTAGCAACCCTTTGTCCATAAGAACGAGCAAACACATGCCCATGGCCTGCAGTGAGCAAAGGTCAGAATGCACTTTCTTTCTTTTTTCTTCAACTTCATGCACGTGGTTGTTTGACATTTTAATTTTACCTTTTATTTCTGTGAGTTGAGCCCTCAGTGTTCCTTGATTATTGATCTCATGAATTTTCTTATTTCTTTCTTTTCATTCTAAGTTTTAAGAGGTGAATGTTTACCTTCACTTAGTACTTAATCTACACCATTCATTTAAAAACTTTTTCTTGTCTATTGATTGCTGTTTTGTTGTTGTTGTTTGTTTGTTTTGAAATAATCAATACCTAGCCAAAATCTGGGCACACAGTAAAATCAAGTTATTTTTCTGAATCCTAATGAACCATTGATGTGGATAGCAGGCTTTCTCTTTGATGTAATCTGTGGGGAGAGAGTACCTGGTGGGCAGGTGGTCAAACATATTACAGGCTGTGCTCACGTGAAGACTTTATTAGAATGGGGAGTGAGAGGGAGCAGGGAGAAAAAGATAGAAGATGCAGAGGGAGAGAGACAGAGCAATCAGAGGTGTGAGATACTTCAAACTTCAATGGAGGAAGAAGAGAGGAGAGAGAGAGAGAGAGAGAGAGAGAGAGAGAGAGAGAGAGAGAGAGAGGAGAGGAGTTTTTTCTTAAAGGGAGCTTGACATCAGGACACTGGGTGGGCCAGGTTATTGCTCATTGGCCAGGACTCCAGGAAGTGGATCAGAATGCTAACACTCTTGGGCCACCAACCATCTCCCAAATTATGATACAGAAACTTATTATTAGTTGCTTATTTCCTGCTAGCTCTTATAACTTATATTAACCTGTTCCTCTTCATCTACATTTTGCCTTAGGGTTTATTTGTTTGTTTGTTTTACCTTTCTTTTTTTCTGTAAGTCTTACTGGAGTCTGACTGGAGTCTGACTGGCTGGCAGCTATGTATCTGGCTGACACCAGACATTTCCTCCGTTTCTCCTCTCCCTTTACTCTTCTCTCCTCGCTCTCCTCCTGCTTATTCTCTCTGCCCTCCAGCCCTTTCTTTTTCTCTACTGTCTAGCTGTTGGCCATTCAGCTTTTTATTAGGCGAATCAAGTACGTTAGGCAGGCAAGGCAAACAGTAACACATCTTTACAGAATTAAACAAATGCTGCATATATAAATGTAACATACCTTTGCAAATTATAGGATGTCATTCTTTTTTACATTGTATGGATGCACCACAGTTTGTTAATCCATTCTTCAGTTGAGGGACATCTAGATTGATTCCAGGTTCATGTTATTAGAAATAATGCTGCTATGAACATAGTTAAACTAATGCCTTTGGAGTATGGATTGCATCCTTTCGATATATGCCAATAGTGGTATTATTTTGGCAATCCTGACTTTTCTGTTATTCCATATGATGTTAAGTATTGTTCTTTCAAGGTCTATAAAAAATTTGTAGGGATTTTGAAGGGGATTGCATTGAATCTGTAGATTGCTTCTGGTAAGATTGCCATTTTTACTATGTTGATCCTACCTATCCAGGAGCATGGGAAATCTTTCCATTTTCTGATATCCTCTTCAATTTCTTTCTTCAGTGATTTAAAGTATTTGTCAAACAGATCTGCTACTTTTTTGGCCAGAGTTATGCCAAGATATTTAATGCTATTTGCAGCTATTATAAAGGGTGATGTTCCCATATTTCTTTTTCAGCCCTTTTATCCTTAGGTAGAATATGAAGGCTATTGATTTTTTTTTTTTGAGTTAATCTTGTACCCTGCAACATTGCTGAAGGTGTTTATCAGCTGTAGGAGTTCCCTGGTAAAATTTTGGGAGTCACTTATGTATACAATCATATCATCTGTAAATAGAGATAGTTTCACTTCTTCTTTTCCAATTTGTATCCCCTTAATCTCCTTTCATTCTCTTATTACTTTAGCTAAAACTTCGAGAAAGATAATGAATATATGAGGGGAGAGGAGACAACCTTGTCTTGTTCCTGGTTTTAGTGGGATTGCTTTGAGTTTTTCTCCACTTAGTTTGATGTTAGTCATCAGTTTCTCACAAATCACCTTTATTATATTTAGGTATTTTCCCTGTATTCCTGATCTCTCCAGGAATTTTATCATAAAGGAGTGTTGGATTTTGTCAAACGCTTTTTTGGCATCAAAGGAGATAATCATGTAGTTTTTTGCCTTCAGTTTGATTATGTAATGGATGACATTCACAGTTTTTCATATGTTGAACCGTCCCTGCATTTCTGGGATGAATCCCACATGATTGTGGTGGATGACTTTTTTTTAAAATATGTTGTTGGATTTGATTTGCCAGAATTTTATTGAGTATTTTTGCATCAATGTTCATGAGGGAGATTGGTTTTAATTCTCTTTCTTTGTTTGTATCTTTGAATGGCTTGGATATCAGGGTGATTGTGGCCTCGTAAAAAGAGTTTGGCAATGTTCCTTAAGTTTCTACTCTATGGAATAGTTTGAGGAGTATTGGTGTTAGTTCTTCTTTGGATGACTGGTAGAATTCTGCAGTGAAACTATCTGGTCCTGGGCTTTATTTATTTGGGAGATGTTTAATAACAGTTTTTATTTCCTTTGGGATTATAGGTCTGTTTAGATCATTAATCTGATCTTCATTTAATTTTGGTAAGTGGTACCTGTCCAAAAAGCTGTCCATTTCTTTTAAGTTTTCCATTTGAGTGAAGTATAGATTTTCAAAGTATGACCTGATAAATCTCTGGATTTCCTGGGGTTCTGTTGTAATGGCTCCCTTTGCATTTCTAATTTTGTTAATTTAGATTCTCTCTCTCTCTCTCTGTTTTTTGGTTAGTTTGGATAAAGGTTTATCTATTTTGTTGACTTTCTCAAAGAACCAACTCTTTAATTCATTGAGTCTTTGTATTATTCTCTTCGTTTCTATTGTATTGATTTCAGCCCTAAGTTTGATTATTTCCTGCAGTCTAATCCTTCTAGGTCTATTTTGTTAGATATCAGGATGGCTACACCAGCTTGTTTCTTGGGACCATTTGATTAGAAAATCTTTCGCCAAACCTACACTCTAAGCCTGTATCTGTCTTTGAAGTTGAGATGTGTTTCTTGTATGCAGCAGAAGGATGGCTTCTGTTTTTGTATCCATCTTGTAAGTGTGTGTCTTTTTTATAGGTGAATTGAGTCCATTGATATTTCCTGTTATTTTTGGTGGTAGCTTAGTGTATTTCTTTTCTTTGGGTTTTACTTCTGTGGGATTATTGATTGCTTGTTTTTTCATGGGTGTATCTGGATTCCCTAGGTTAAAGTTTTCCCTCTAGTGCTTTCTGTAGGGCTGGGTTTATGGACAGGTATTGTTTAAATCTGTTTTTTTTTCCTGTGAAATATCTTGTTTACTCCATCTATGGTGATTGATAGTTTTTGCTGGGTATGGTAGTCTGTGTTGGCAGTTGTGCTCTTTTAGTGTCTGTATAACTTCTGACCCAGATCTTCTTGCTTTCATTGTTTCCATTGAATAGTCTGGTGTTATTCTGATGGGTCTGCCTTTATAGGTAATTTGATCTTTTTCCTTTGCAACTCTTAGTATTTTTCTTTGTTCTGTAGGTTTTGTGGCTTGATTATTATGTGGTGAGCAGATTTTTTCGGTGGGTCTAATCTATTTGGTGTTCTGTAAGCTTCTTATATCTTTAGAGGCATTTTCTTCTTTAAGTTGGGAAAAGTTTCTTCTACGATTTTATTGAATATATTATCTGTACCTTTGAGCTAGTTTAATTCAGCAGTACCTTTTATAATCCCAGCAGCTGTGATTCACTCATTAACATTAAATAATTAAAAGTCAGCACAACACTATACAGAATCTATACTCCCTATATATTTCCCATATTTACATGGCTTTTCCTCTTTATATTACTTTACTCTTTTTTAAAGACCTTACTTTATTATTTATAAACTATTTTTTATGACTGTCTATACCTATTTTTTCTTAAGTCTATAAACATTTTAAAAACACTGTAACATGTTCATTTTTTTTTCTCCATCTAGATCTGTCTTTACTACATTTTTCTAGCATTTTCTGACTGTTGGATCCAAACCTTAAACTGCTAAACTACTGGCTCTACCCCCTTCTTGGGTCGGTGACAGCCAGCCTTAGGATTGTGACCTCAGGGGGAACTGCATTTAACTTATGCCCACTTAAGTGACTAACCAGGAGCTGCCTTTTCTGATTTCCTCTTTTCTTATTCTCTGTGTGTGAGGGTGTGGATGGAAGGTGCAGAAACCTATCTATGCATATGTGGAGGATAGAGCTGTTAAACTACATTGCTCTCCATTTTTATGTGTTGCAATAGAATCTCTCACCAAACCTAGAGTTCACTGGCTAAACTGTTAGTTCTCCTTTCTCCACCTCAAAGAAATGGGATTGCAGGCAGGGACTGCCATATCCAGCTTTTACATGAGTGCTAGGGTTCATGCTTGTGTAGCAAGCATTTAACTCACTAAGCTATATCTCCAGACCAATTCTATTTTGTGTTTAGATCTGTGAAAGTGTGAAAAGGGAGGCCAGAGGTTGATGTTGGTTATCTTTCATGATTACTTCCTACCTTTATTGTATATATTTATTTATATTTTTATATTTGTTGATAATTTCATGAATGAATACAATATATTTAGATATTTTGTATCTATCCCCCACAGTCCCTCCAACTTTATCTAGAACACACACACACACACACACACAGACACATACTCCTATGTACACACAAGCCTCCTCCGCTCAGCTTTTTGTTTTCTTTTCTATAATCCATTGAGTGAGTTCATGTGCATGGGTGTAAGGTTTCCAATTGGAGTATAGCTGATTACTACTAAGGGACACATTGCTGAAGAAAATGGACTCTCTCCTGTTCCAGCACTCTCAGTAGTACATCAGCTTTGTCATTCCTTAGAATTTAGATTACCATATGAAGAGGTAAAAGTTTCTGGGCTTTGTTCTAAGTTCCAATTCTATCCCTGGGAGGAGACCCAGATTTCTGCAGTGTGGTTGTTTGAACAAGAATGGCCTCCATAGACTCATATACTTGAATACATAGTCCCCAGTTGGTTAACTGGGCAGGATTAGTAGATATACCCTTGTTGGAGAAGGTGTGACTGGAGGCAGCCTTTGAGATTTCAGAACCCCACACCATTTCCCTGTATCTCCCTTCCTTGTGGTTGTTGTCTAAAGATGTGAGCTCTCAGCTACTGCTCCGGTGTCATGACTGCCTGTGACCAATGTTCCCCACCATAATTGTATGGACTCTATCCCTCTCAAAGCATAAGCCACAAATAAACTCTTTCTTCTATAAACTGTTCCAATCATGATGTCTCATAACAGCAATAGAAAGGAACTAGGCTACCCAAAATGAAATGAAGATGATTACTATCACATTAATGAGATAATGGGCTTTTCCTTCCCAGAAGCCTTTAGTGCAGAAGCTTATAGAGCCCTATAGAATGGGCCTGTCTGTTTTTATGAGTTAGAACTAGGGAATATGTAAATTCTATTTTACATATTAATCTTTTGGATACTGACCAAAGGCTAAGAATGCTTTTCTGGTCACTCTGGGTTTTTCCACTGTTTCTCTGATGTCTTCCTCTTTTTCCCTCAGGTGGCTGCTTGCCTAACCATGTCTCTGCAAACGCTATGACATTCTTTTCTTTACTTCTCTTTGTTGAGATTTATAGCTTGCTTGCTCTGGCATTTTTCCTGTAAACTCTAATAAAATTATCCTTGAGATTCTTTGAGTCTGTTTCTAAATTCTTTTATTAACTAAAATGCCCAAAGCTCGATTCCTCCAGAGAGACCACCAGAGACTGAGATGTTTGAAATGCAACAGCAAAGTTTATTGTCAGTACAATACAAGCCAGGCAGGGAACGTGTTTCCTGCACCTGATGTACAAGGCAAGGAAGAGCTAAGCACCCCAAATTATACAAGCTTTTTATAGGCAAACCCCATAAGGCAGGGTTACTTGGGGTCAACACTTGCATGTGTGCTGCTGATTCCTTGTGCTTAGGGACTTTTTATAACTTAACATTCTTGAACCTCACCTGAGAATGGTGGGAATTTTACTGCCTTAGGGTTGGATAATCCAGGTGTCCTTAGATAGTGCTTAGCTTATTCTTTCTTGGAACTGGGAAAGCCCTTGCCAAAAATATGAAACTGAACTCTATTTTACCTCTATAGTACAAAATGGGGTTTCTTGAGCTAATACTCTCTTCATTAACCAGAATCTCAAAGGGCCACAGTTTTCCCCAGTCTCTTAGTCAGGGTTCTATTGTTGTGAAGAGATACCAGGACCATGAAAAACCTTATAAATTGGTTTAGTTCATTATCTTCAAGGCAGGAGCATGGGGGTATGAAGGCAGACATGATAGCTGAGAGTTTTACACCTAGATCTGAAGGCAGAAGGAAGACCTCAAAGCCTACCCCTAGTGACACACTTCCTCCAATAAGACCACACCTCCTAATCCTTTCTTTGGAGATCAAGCACCTGAGTCTATAAGCCTATGGGGGTCACACTTATTCAAACCATCACACCCAGTAATGCTTTGTCAGCAGTTATCACTTGCTCAACTATGAATGATGTCTCATGAACTCCTATCCACACTGGAGTATTGATTGTCTTAATCTTGGCCAGGTCTTGTGCAGGCAAACAGAGGTATTGTGAGTTCATAAATGCAAGTGCTATGTCAAGAAGACACTATTTCACATCTTTCTGCCCCTTCTTCTCTAATGGTCCTTGAACATTGTGGGAGGGTTGTGATATAGATGTCCCAGCTATGTCTGGGTACTCCACAGTTACTAATCACCAGTTATACATCATACATAATTTTTGTCAGGATGCAGTTTCTTTATGTTAATCTTTTTTTTGGTAGCACTTTAAAACTTTTTTTTAAATGTTTAGTGGGCTGTCGTCCTAGTATAGATGCAGAGGTTTGCCTATGGTGCTCTTGATAAACAAAACCCAGACATTTTGCTAGTTCTTCTTGAGCAAGGACACCAAGAAATTGAAAGTTAAGTGGATTTTGTAGACTAGCTCATCATTGGTCATCTTCACGTAGCCGACAGCAACAGCCAGACACACAGACACAGCACCTTCTTCATCTGGAACTTGGAACCTGATCTTGGATTTCACCTCATCTACCTTTGGCCACCATGTTTTCACTGTGTCCGCAGGGAAGGAAACTTGCCAGGCTTGTTTAGGCCTGGGACCAAGATACATGGGATCAGTTTGATCAGAGACTCAGAGGCCAAAAAGCCATCATACTTTTTGGCTAGCTTTTTGACCAACTTCTTATTCTTTTTGAGTTTCTTTAGCGCCTCGATGACCATGTCAGGGATCATGACCTTGGCTTCATCGCAGTGTTGCTGGTCCCCCAGGATGCACACTGTAAACTTGGGGCAGGGAGTGGACTTAAGCCTGACGGTGCCGGAGAAGCATTTGCCTTTCTAAGGGTCATAGTTCTGCAATTCCACTTGCAGTGCTTGCGCTGGTTCCCGTGCAGACTTCCTGCATCGCCTTGTACTGGGTGTCATGAGAGACATAGCTGCTTATGGCTGCTGAGGCCTCGACAACCGGAAAAGAGAACTTTTTGCACTTGTGCTCAAATAGCTCCTGTTCTTGGGAGAACTCTCTTTATATTAAAATTCAGCTTGTCTACAACATTCTGTGAGTCCAAGCTTCTTATTATTTGTCTGGAAAAAATTGTAATGGATATAAATGTTGAATGACACGGGCATAAGAAAGTGGAATACCTATGGCTATAAAACTCTTCACTATCTTCTCTCAAAGTCTTTCAGATGATGCTTCATGTTATTTTCTGTTATGTTGCTTCTAAGTCTGCTTTCATCAGGGATGTAGCTTAGTGGTAGAATGCTTGTTTAGGATACATAGTCCTTATGTTCAGTTTCCACAACTGCACTGATAATAATGTAACAGTAGTAGTAATGTCTGTTGCCAATTTCATTATCTTTCCTTTGAAATAATCTGTTTTAATAAGCTATATTTCTTATTCCTTCTTCTGAATCCCAATGATATTCATACTTTAGGGAACTATTTTATTTTTATACTTTATGCACACACACAAACATATATATATACATGTATGTATTTCTACCTCTGTGTGTAAATTCATAGTTATATCAGACTATATAGAATACACATATCACCCGATATGTGTCATTATAACCTCAGTTATATAGTCTGGTTGGCAATTTTTTTCTAAACTCTATTAATATGCACTTGAAAATTGCAGACTATATTTAAATTTCAGGGTTATAATTTATTGTTCTCATTTTAAGTGGTTCTTTGCACAACTATCTGCACCTCACTCTTTCCATAATTTTTAAATTGATTCTTTGTGAATTTCAAAACTTGTACCCCAGTCCCACTCATTTTCCAGTCCTTCCATGTCTGCCCTTGACTCTTGTAACCTCTCCTCAAAAGAAAATAAAAAATAAAAAAGTAAAAATTAAAAAGAAAATTGTTGCCCTGCAAGTTGCAGCATGTCACAGTGTGTCGTCACACAGTGAGTTCTTTTGTCCAATCAGCTTTATTTGTGAATGTTCATTGCAATGAGTCATTGGTCTGGTTCAAGGCCTTTGGCTTCTGCTGCACCATCAATACTGGACCCTCACTGAGACTCCTCTTGGAAATCCTGCTGTTGCCCAGAGACATGGAGATCCCGCAGCTTTGGTTCTGTAGGACCAGTCCCTTCACACACTCCAGCTGCCCATAAGTGGTGTAGATGTTGGAGCAGGTCAACTCAAAGCCCTGGATCTGGGCCTGGGTAGTAGCTGATTTGGTCAGCCTGCCAGCTTTCCCATGCCCAGGCCATGAGGGTCAGTTCTCCCACACTCATGTCACTGAGGCTACTTCTGCATCTCACTTTTAATAATTTAAAAAAAAAATAGTACTTTAGTTTCAATTATTTTAGACCTAGAGATCCCATGATATTTCTCAGATAGTCGTATAATCTTAAATTCTTTGGTGTACACCCTGCTGTTTTCCTTCATATGTCTTTGCAGATAAACTGTTTCCCTGCCTGTTTATACTTTTAAATGGGTTATTCATCTTTCCAGGCATCATCTGCAGACATTATATGTGGCCTGGGGTGAGGTTTTATTTCAGACTGGCTTGTTGTCACTCTGATATATCTGAACATGGAAATTTTTAGTGCCGTGCAGCCTACATGCTGAACTCAGAAGAGGGACATGTCTGTGACTTCAGATTTTCAGGGTGAGCCATTTTCTACCATGTATCAAGGTCTACATCAGAGGTTTTCAACTTTCCTAATACTGTGACCTTTTAATACAGTTCTTTTTTTTTAACTATTTATTTATTTTTTTAATTTTATGTAAACTAGTGTTTTGCCTGCATGTCTAATCTTGGAATTTCAGACAGTTGTTAGATGCCATGTAGATGCTGGGAATTGAACTCAGGTCCTCCGGAAGAACAGTCAGTGCTCTTAACTGTTGAGCCATCTCTCCAGCCCCTTAATACAGTTCTTTATGTTGACCCCAACCACAAAATTATTTCATTACTACTACATAACTATCTTTTTGGACTATCTTGGATATCTTTTTGCTATCTTTATGGACTAGAATGTAAATATCTGACATGAAGAATATCTGATATACAACCACTGTGAAAGGATCATTCAAACTCCTAAATGTTTCAACCCACAGATTGAGAACTATTGTTCTCCAGAAACAAGCTTTCTCCTCCAACCCTTCCCTGTGCCTGTATATAAGTTTCTAGGCTGTGATTATCACTGCAGGTTTAACTCAGGAGATCTACCTCAGGTATCCAATCTCCTATAGAAATTCCAAGATTGTGTATTCTATCTCAGAGTATAAAAACAAGTCCTTTTACTTTCTGAGAACACAACCAGCATTGAGCCCATTTCCTCCTGCAGTGTGAACAGACATTTCACATTTCATGGTCCTAGGGGTTGGTGCTTCAACATGTGACTCTTGGAAGACACAGTTCAGTCCATCACACCAACAAAATGAACTCTTTTCTGACACCACTTGCTGCTTCTGCTCTCTCCAGATACAAATCTGTACTCAATACAATAGTCTGCTTGGGTCAACCTCAATGGCAGTTTAAACCCTGTTCCTTTCTCTTGACTGCTGGCATTAACTGAAGGCCTGGGTGTCAGCTTTGATGTTACTTCCCCAGAGAAACACTTCTTGACTCTCAGATTAGGTTATGATTTTGGATTTGGAGATTCATGCATATTTTCATACTTCTTTCCATAATTCCAATAAACTGATTAATTTTTGTCATTATTAAAATTCTTCCAATCTACAGTCTTATAGTTGTTAGATATACCACCACCTTGAGAAACTTTGGTGGGAGAGGCACAAATTTTACTCTATTAGTCAGCTACTACAAGAGTAATTTTGTATTAAAAACACCACAAATTCAGTATCGTAAGAAAACAGGCATTTGTTTCCATCTATTGGAACTGTGACTTAGTTTGCTTGAATTAATTTGTATTTGGCTCAAATGTAGGCTGCAGCTCTGAGATCCAGTCTAACAAGTTGGGTTTAGGTCTGCTTAATGTGTTTCTAGTTCTCTACCCAGAAGAGCAGTTACTCAGTCTCAGGGTGGAGGTGGAAGTTGAAGAAGCCAGAATGAGCTTCTGTGAAGGTGGTATCTTGGATTAGACACTGTCACTTACCTCCTAATACTTTTGGTCAAATAATATTTCAAGGTTCAGGTCAAGTCCAACATTGATACATCAGGGAGCTGTAGAATTTTAGCTGAAGATGTGTTACATTCTTTTATGCTGTGGAACTCTTGCTTAATGATGCAAAGATGTGCTGCATTCTTTAATGTTGGATTTGTCTAACTCTGTGAAGCTGTGTTACTGGGCCTGTCTAGAACAGCAATTGGTCTAATAAGGAATTGAACGGCTAATAGCTAGGCAGGAGAACGGATAGGCAGGCAGAGAGAATAAAGAGAGAAGACTGAAGAGAAGAAGAGGAGGAGACCACACAAGGGGCCAGCCACCCAGCTACACAGTCAGCCATGGAGTAAGAAATAAAAACACACATATAGAAATGGAGAAAGGTAAAAGCCCAGAGGCAAAAGGCAGATAAGATAATTTAAGTTAGGAAAAGCTGGCTAGAAACAAGCCAAGCTAAGTCTGGGCATTCATAAGAAAGAATAAGTCTTCATATGATTTATTTGGGAGCTGGGTGGTACCTCCCCTCCCCAACCAAAGACAAAAGATTAAGGAGTAAAAAGAGGGGAAAGAAACTCTCCCTCAAACCCAAACCTAATGACAGGGATGTTACAGAGGCCAGTAGGACAAATCCACAACTACCGTGAGTAACTACAGACCAGAAAGGAATTGGCAGCCATAGCTCAATCTCATGACTACAAAACCAATTTCTAGTTTACTGATGTTATATTTTTAGTGTGTTTCTCCACTGAAGGATATATCTTCCTATACACTGTAAGAAAGACCTCATAGTCTGAGCCTACAGCACTTTTGAGCCTCTTTTGATCACCTACAGTTATGCATATCATTCCGGTGACCCCTACTTATGTAACCAGACTCATGAACAAACACTAAGGAACAATGTATAAAAAGAATGGGTTCTATCCCCATTCTCTATTTTGTTAAGTTCAGACATTCCCTCACTATAGTGATTTTTATCATTGGACATAAAAGCCTTTGTATAGAAATCAACAAGTAGTCTTTAACAGATACTTGACATCTGAATTACAGTCCATAGTGTGTGAAGTGGGTGTACAACCTCCCAAGCTTGTAAACGCTACAATCTGTTTCTAATGTCTTTTAATTGTACTGTCTGGATGCAATGGTAATTCTTTTGAGTGTGTCTCAATAACAAACAAAACACAGGCTTATCTTACAGTGTGCATTTTCTCTTCTTGTGGGGCCTACAGAGGACATTTAAATGTCAGCTCATCTTGTCTCCAGCCATGAATATTTGCCTTAATTATTGTAACTTTGTGTTATAGCTCAAGATCCTAAGTTCTTTTTTGTTTTCTTTGCACATATACTTTCATTTCAAAGGTACCTTGGAGAGTCATCCTTAGGACAACATTTAAAAGAATGAATAGATATCTAAATTTAAGTTAAAATTCTCCCCATAAGATGATAACAGTTTAACAGTAACAAAACTCAGAGACTTGTTGGACAGTGTCACCTATACTGAAAAGCTGGGATAGTCTTTTTTTTTTTTTTTTTTTTTTTTTTTTTTTGTCAGGGTTTCTCTGTGTAACTGCCCTGGCTGACTTGGGACTCAATTTGTAGACCAGACTGGCCACAAACTCACTGAGATCCACCTGCTTTTACCTCTGGAGCGCTGGGATTAAAGGTGGGTGCCACTACTACCAGGTGAGCTGAGATGTTCTCAAAAGGTCCATTCAAACACAGTACTAGCATTCTTTTCTGATGTTACCTGTTCTTCTCCCACCTCAAGTATGACTCAGCCAGTGTTCCTTTGCTAGGAATTGATGTGGATTCTAGATATGAAAGTGCCCCTTTTCTGAGGCTGTATGAATCATGTGAAAGGTACAAGAGTCCTCTTTCATATCACATGATCGCCTTAGAGGAGAGATCACTTCTCAGTGGTACATGTGTGCACCAGAGAAGAGACTCTAAGGGTCAGCACTGTACCCTTATAAAGTCCAAGATCATATTCTAGGGCTTATCACCATAGAACTGAACCACAGTTTATGTCTGACTAGTGCGACTTAACACCTGTCATTAGCAATCACATAGAGCTGTGGCTCCTATGTAGTAATCACCCACAGGACAGCATCATGGTAAAGAACGCACACAGCAGGGCATAGGCCAAACATAAATTTCAAAGTAACTCAACTCAGTCATTTATTTTCTTCACAGAGCATTGTGAAGGGCACCATCTTCATGGCTGCCTTCGCTACCTCCTCCCTACCCCCACTCAGTGGCTAACACACAGCAGCTGCTTCTGCTCCATTATATTTCTTTTCCAATTGAACTCTCCTATCAAGATAACCTCCCCCTGCAATTTAATCTTTTGAACTTCTGTTCTCTCTCCCTTTCCTCCCAGTTTTCACTGTCCTTCTTTGCTTTGGCAAGACTCAGTGTGGATGGAGCACAAACAGTGGTAAAAAAACATCCAGAAACCAGAGAATCCTGGTATCCAACACAAAGGTGGGCACATCCATATCGGTTTCTTTCTCTTCCATGACTTTATCTTTAATGCTGTTCAAGAGTAGAAAGTTTGCCCTAGATTGACCTTATGTAAAACGTTCTTTATATCTGAGCCTTTTCTTACTAATTCATGCCTTCCATTATAATAAAACACAACGTAAATGAATTGTTGAATGAATGAATAGGGACTATAAGAACAGGTGTCATGTAAGACATTAAACCTATTTGGAAAAATTATTGTAATAAAACTTTAGGTTTTTTATCATTAAACATTACGGTATGTGTGTGTGACATGCCTTTAAACCCAGCACTTGAGAGGCAGAGTCAGGTAGATATCTGAATTCAATGCCAGCCTGGTCTACAGCCTTATTATCCTCCTGTAATTGCAAATTCCATCTTCTACACGCAATTCCAGTGAGTATGGATTATGTAATCCTAAATGAAAAAGGGAATGTGTGTGACCCATGACAGAGCATCTAGACCCAGCTTTGTAACTTACCAGCAGTGGAGTCCAGAGTTGCTTTCACTGAAACCCATGACATAAGTTCTAATTTACCTATGTCATAGTGTATTATAAGCCCTAACTCAGATGTCAGGTGAAAAAGTCCATCACAATGCTGAGGAACCATACAAGGGCAATAGAATGGCTGTCTTACGGTGGATTCAGACAGGAGAAGGTCCAACAGAAAGTGCAAGAACCCAGCTTCTTAAAACCTGTGAAGGTATTCCCACAAAAAGCAAAGAATCCAGGGGTAGAGATGCTGAGGTATAGCAGTGTGTGGGGCCAACTGCAGTCTCTAGCTGGAAAGCAACCAGAATTCCTTTTATTTCTTTTTTTATGTTTCATTTCTTTCTTTATATTTTTAAAACTATATATATTTGCACCTTCAGGTGTATGTATGGGTACATGAGGAGGCCAGAGGAAGGCATCAGATTCCCTAGAGCTAGAGTGATGGTAAGTGTGAGCTGCCACTGCATATGGATGCTGGGAATTGAACACAGGTCCTCTGGAAGGGCAGTGTGTACCGCTAACTCCTGAGCCATCTCTCCAGCTCCTCCTTGTATTTCTTTTGTAGAGTCAGATTTGATTTCGGAGGTTACTGAAGGTCTGAATGAAAATAAGCCTGACCACATTTCTCTCTCCTTGAAGCTAAACGAGCAAACAGTTAATTATGCTGTTACATCCAACCTTTTCCCTTTCCTTGAAGGGTCCACATGGGCTTTTCCTTAATGAGCTGTCATGTGAAATTGAATAGCATTTATTATTTACTATGCATATTAAATTTATCTTCTTCATTTTTAGAATGGATGGTTTTTGTTGTATGTTTTACCCATATGACATCTATATAGCTATCTTTCATTGTTTGTTTAGTTGAAGTCCTTGATGTACTTTTCTTCAGGTCAGGTATTCATAAAAAGCAAGACAAAATAAACCTTCTGGCATGTTTCAGAGGAATTAAAAGCAGCTAGTTGCTTATATATTTTTTCTCTTATATTTTACTCAATTTAAATATGTGATATACATATATATATATAAATGCTCACTTAGTGGTGCGTAAGTTATATAGCTTTCCTTCAGGGCTCAGTAATTTTTTTTTAAAGGATATACTTTAAGATATTTATTTATGTGTGTGCATGTTTTCCTTGCATGCATGTATGTGTACCACATGCTTGCAGAGGTTGGAATGTGGGGTTAGATCCCTAGGAGCTAGAGTTATGAATGGTTGGGAACTACCATGAGTGCTAGGAACTGAATGTGGGGCTTTTGCAAGAGCAACAAGTGCTCTTTTCTATCCCCCACTAAGCCATCTATTTAGCTGCTAGTATCGTATATTTATAAAGAGTTTTGACCATCAAGATTACATAACTGTGGTGATGGCTTATATATGCACTAGGGACTTGGGGTCTAAGGAGATCGAGATTTGTACAACTACCTACTAATTTCAGTCCTGATCATATATCCACTGCAGTGTATTAGATGGGGGTAGTGCTAAAATATTTATCATCTTATAGTTTCTTTCCCTTGCTGAGGAATTAACTGCTAGCCAGAGTGTTCAGAATGAAAAGCACATTCAAATAATTCATCCATTTAAAATCATTGCTGTTTTCATCAGTATGAAGGTAACATTATACAGTCATATTCATTTTATGTTCCAGTGGCTCATTTCTAAGTTGTAAGTGCTTTAAAAGCCTTCTTTGCTGTCTCACACAATGAGAATATCGACACCTAGGACAAGCTTACTTAAGAATGCTAAATTTGAAAACTGGCCCATGTACATCAACCAGCCTCCCACAGAAGCTTCCTCCAACTGTTTAATATCTGAATGTAACAATCCAGGCAATGATGTCACTCCTAACAACTAGGGCTTATCCAGGCAAAGCAATTTGGACCGCTTTCTACTAGAATCATTTTATTCTAATGCCATCTTGAATTTGATTCCTCTTCTTTCACTTTCATTTTTATCCCTCACATCTTCCTGGCTGCCCTGCCCCACTACCCAACATTTTCTAAATGTTACTTCCAAGGAGCCTCATCATATTTCTAGAACACAAAGATCCAATCAATATGAAAGAAAAGAAAATGGCTTTTTAACATGTCAAATTTAAGTGGGAAACATAGTATATATAGGTCAGTTTGTTTTCTTAGATAAAGTATTCCCACTGTTCTTAGCTATGTATAACTAAGTAATCTATGTTGGTATAGTTTTAGATTGAGCTGCTAAAACTAAAATGTTTGAGAAAACAGATATTACTGAACAGTACAAAGACACCGCTTTACAGCACTGTTCTCTCACAGAACACTCAGTGAGAAGTTAAATATCCAGAGTGTGCCCAGCTGATGGGAGCTTGTCATCATGTTTCTGCACGTGATTATCTGTAAAAGCATTTCAAGACTTGGTCCCTTACATATTTTACTTTGTGAGAAACAATTAAGTCACTATCATCTGCTATAGGACTTTATCATCCTTATAGGACTGCTTTTTTTTTTTTTCTTATCACATTTCCCAAACCCTATTCAGGACATCTAGCTTCATCTTTGATTCTGAAAGATATAGAAATAGATAGATAGATAGATAGATAGGAAGGGAGGAAGGGAGCACTCTAGCTCAAGGCATGAAACTCTAAAATCACCTCTGGCCTTCAGAACTATTATTGTCTGAAGGCTATCAGGTTCTCTAATCTTTCCTGTTTGAAGAGAATTCTTACCTAAAACATGTTGAGCTTGTAATTTACAAAAACAAAACAAAGAAATGAATACAACCAACCAACCAACCAAAAAAACCCTTGATCCTGAATTGTAAGGAAGTGTACTTTCCTTTGTTACATGGTATGTAATTAGATATATTTAAAATAAAAGGTAAGTTAAATAAGAAGTTTCAGGGACAGGAAAATACTACTTTAAATTCAGGCGATGTCAAATGTTTCTCAACCAACAATCAAAGGGTATTTCACAGGTGACTTCTCAGGGTTGATGGTAGCTAATTATTAGCTACCAAACACTACCACCCATGCTAAGTGACTAGCTCCTGGCAGAAAGACACAGCCAAGAGTTTCTTTATTTCATTTGTCCTTGGAGGTTTGTTTTGTTGTTGTTGTTGTTGTTGTTGTTGTGTGTGTGTGTGTGTGTGTGTGTGTGTGTGTGTGTGTGTTTTTAAATCAGCATCAAGAATGTGGACTGAGCCAAAGTTAGAATAATTCTGCAGCTAAGCAAAGTGCCACGTTTAACAGCCCCCATCAATTGGGCCTATTACAAGATTAATTTGAAGAAAACAGAAGACAGTGATTTCTTTACAACTCACAGTTGGGAGCAACATACTAAAAGTAATCCTGTAAATTACATTTTAAATCTTCAACATATTCCGAGCAGATAAAATAGTGGCATGATTGACCAAACTCCTTTTAAAAGTACACATATGACGATGCATCATAGTTATAAACAGATGGTATTTGGCCTCCTTCCTATTCTCAACATTTGGAATTTCTAAACTATGTGAATTAAACAATAATATTTTATAAACATACAAGGGATTTTGCTCACTGCTTTGTTAACATAGAAATTATACAATGCTGACATTTATTTAAATTTTAAAAAGTAAACAACAGTGTGCATTGAAATAAAGCAAACTAAAATCAACAGAGAAACATGCTCTGTGTACTTACCACCTACAGTGGCACTGGCCTGTAGAAGGGAAGGCATAATGGGTTGAGGAACAAATTGTAGCTTAGCAGGCCTAATCCTTAGTGCTCCAAAGGCCCATTTAACACCTCTGTAAACAACAGATATTTATTCCATAATTGGCTATTTGACCATCAGCGTTCATTTACTATGTAACCTGCTATTATGGAGTTAAAAGAAGTTCCCCTTCACTGGCTTGACAGCTTTCATAGTAGTGAAAGTGTCTATCAGTTTTAAACTCACACACACACACACACACACACACACACACACACACACACACACACACACACACATTTTCCTCTGGTTACATTATTGCCAGAGAGAAAAGGAAGTGTATCAGATCTTAATGTCATTTCCTGAGATGTTTTTCTAAATGATAGTATTAACCCTTTAGCCAGTTTAGATATGCTGTTTTGATGTACAAAATAGAAGGTGCTATTCTATTCTATTTTAAGATTTGTAAAGTTTGTTGTGATGAATAAATAAGGAACTGGCTATTTCAATCAGTTTTGTGATTCTGAAGGCCTGCCATTGTTTATAGCGTCCTCTGAGAATGCTCATCACACATTCTTGGGCAGCTTTCCTGGGGTGGGCTCTTGTAGGTCACCCACTTCCAGTCTCTTTTGTATGCAGGGTACACAGATTCTTCTCACATTTTTAGCAAACCTGCTTTTATCTTGAATCCACAATTCGAGAAATATTTCAAATAGTCTGTAGGAAAATCTTGAATGATATTGGAGATAGTCACAGGCCCTCTGAGTTAACTGGGTGACAGTTGGTGTCCAATTGTACATTACTTTTACACATAACCTTATTTTTGCTGAAAAAGGGGGAGAAAGTTACACTATATAACAGGTATGGACTATATACAATGTAATTTATGCTACCGGCGATGGAAGGAAAAGGTCACTCTTGGTACCAGGGAATGTGAACCCTTTTTTACTTTATTTGTTCCTCAGTATCTACACACTAAAAGAAGCAATATGGTACATAGTACTCGTGTGGAAAAGCTTTTTAAACAATCCAAAGTTTCAAAATACTAAACAGTTTCCTCATTACTCCCAGACTTATAGCAGGTGAAGGACAAATCGATGGGCTGATTCTAAAGACTCTCTGATCAAGTAAATGCTTTAAATACTACGTGCTCCTATCCTCCTAAACAATCCAGGCTGGACAGGTAGGGAAACGCAGTTTATAATTCCCGGTATATAGGCATGATGAGAATGGGGCGGAATTCCCCAAACAAACAAAATTCGAAAACCAAAGGCAAACCCAGTAATACTGGTTTTGGGCATGTGATTTAGATCAGTCTGAGAGTGCCAGAGTGGAGATGAGCGTTTTAAACATATAGCCTAGAATCTTTACGGCAGGGTCCTCGTTGCTATAGCCCATCTCCACTGGGGTCTGCGGAGGTCAAACTTAAAACAAGTGTGCGCGTAGAAAGCAGCAGTTCTTGTCTGCCCAGTGCACTTCAGATTCACGTTCGGAGGGCTGAGCGTAGCCACCTCGGAACCCAGTCCCCAGCGCAGTGCCACGGAGACGGCAGAGACGCTGAAGCCGGAGTCGGCGAAACGCTGGGCGCCCGGGCTCGCATCTCCACCGCGGCCCCGCGGGCTCCAGCGGCTGCGGCGCCTGTCCATGAGCTAGCGAGGGCGGTGGAACGCAGAAACTCTCCGGTGCCCTGCTTTCCCAGCGCCAAGGTGCCGCTCGCTCTTTCCCCTTTGCGCCGAGCCGAGCGCATTGTCCAGGGCGGAAGCCTCCTGGTCCCTGGTAGTGTCCTGCTAGCGGCGACCCCAGGCCCGCACCTCAGAGCAGGGGGCCGCAGCAGGGTTCGGTCGTCAGCACTGGCTGGCAGGATGTCCCGCAGCTCGGCCTGGAAAGTCCCAGATTGCAGCACGGGTTAGACCCTACCGTTGGTAGAGTCTTGGAGCTGAACGGGGAGGGAGGACCGAGGTGGCAAACCCCGGACAAGGGATCCTTATTTACAGATTAAAGACACACAAAACTGTAGGCTACATTTTCTAAGTGTCAGCTGATGGTCGCTACAAAAGGAAATACAGAACACTAAGGGGGGGCCTCCCCCATTTATAATGTGTGCAATGTAAAATGCATGAGGTAGAGACTATGGGTAGGTGGTGCCTGGGGCCAAATCACAGCTGCACACTCGATGGTGTAGGAGGACAGTTTGCTGATGCACCCAGAGGTCTGGGGAACCTCTTACAGAAAAGACTATAAATACTCGGCTACAGCACATTTGCTGCTTTAAAACTTCATTATTCATACGTTTTTAAGTTTTAAAATTTGGTGCTTAAAGTGTTGCAATTTATCTTCTTCAGTAATACCATTACAGCACACACACACACACACACACACACACACACACACACACACACACACACAAATGCAGACACTTTGTTTTGCAGTTCTGTATATTTCATTTTATTAGCCTGGTATCACTACACTAAGGAGTACAGGGGCAAAGCCAACAGACTGAAATCTAGGGAACGTAGCTGCAAGCACCAGAGCACAAATTCTCCATGGTTCTTTGGAGAAAATGGAAAAAGGACACTCTTTTTGTTGTTGTTGTTGTTTTGTTAATTAATTGCGATCTCTAAACAATTTCTACCCTGCCCCTGGGATTTAAGATAGAGGTCACTCCACCATGCCCTGAGTTCTGAAGAGAAGGTAAATTTCACAGACGCCGAGGCTTCCTGGTCCAGCACCCCGAAGGCCAATTCTGAAATGAGTGAATGACCTCTGTGGCTCGTCCTGCATGCAGCAGCATCCAGTGCTCTCTTCTGGGTTTTCTGGGCCTGCTATGTCAGTTCGGAAGCAGAGGGTTTGGTCGGCTTGAACATCGATGAGCCACGCTGAAGTCCGCAAGGCCACACAAGTCCTTAGTCATTGTACTAACTTCTCACCCTCACAGGACTAGCTCTCCTACTTTTCTAATGTGTTTGTTCCCTACAATACCATTTTTCCCCATAGCACTTTAGGGGAAAAAAAAAAATTCAAGTGCTTTTTCATGTGGTTCCAGTTAAGTGATTTGCCCACACCCCAAATCATACCATTAGCATTCAAGATTAATAGCTGCATATCAGTAATTCTTAAATACCTTCTGATGCATAATTTCAATTTAAATGATCCTGACATTATTGGGCAGGCAAATGCCTGAACCAAGATGTATGTGGACTAGGTGCTGCCAGACAACAGTCTTGCAGTTGGAATAAAATACAACTGGTTACATCTCTTCAATGGTGAAGACAGAGAAGCAGCTTTTCCAATCCCCAGGAGTGGAAAAGAAGAGGTGGTTAACAAATCACAAAGTGTTTTGTCCATTCTCCACATTCGGACACACCTTTAGGCAAATGTTACAGAACCTCTTTAGTATCCATTGCTGTGAGCTGAACACAGTCTCTGCGTGTTCTGGCTTTATCCCTCAGAAAAGTAAGTTAGGGGAAAAAAAAGGCTAATATGGAGATTGCCTTTTCTAACAGCTTTTTTGTGCCCTTGATTTAGGCCGGTTGTTAATTCTTACCTCCCACTGAAGAGCAGGGCAGGATTCAGTTTATATTAACAAATGATGCCCATGAATAGGTTTCTAGATGCTAGAGTAAAGATTTCTTCATTTTTTAATGGGTGGAGAAAGGAGAAAGGCAATGAAAGCCGCTCTTAAGTCACTCAGAATCCTTGGCTTCACACATCCATAGGGGATTTCTGTTTCTTTTTTGAATGTACTTATTTCTCTTTAACTTTTTGTATGGACTAAACACTTGTCCACAGCCTCACACTGTTTCTCTCTCTTAGTTTTGTGTTTATATCTGTCCTTATTTATCCCCTCCTCCCATTAAGAATTTCACAATAAATCCCTGCACCAAATAAATTAAAATCAGCAACTTCAGACACTCAAGGACGAGGACATTAATCCACTTAGTAAAATACCCAGAACTCCCCCTCTCAATTTTAGCTCTTCTTAATGTAATGTTAGTAATTGCAGCTGGCTCCTTATACTGACTGCCTCCCTCCCTTTTATTCTGAATCATATTGGCCTTGTTTAACCTCCATTTTCCTCCCCTCTCCCCCAAATTTGTCCACATACTTTTTCTTTGACTGTGATCCTTTCTCTCTGCTGCCTGGATTGAAGGGGAAAAAATGGAGCGAGGAGCTTAGTGCTTTCTGGTAAAACCTCGTTCTATTTCTCTATTCCACTGGTAATGTCTTGTAAGTTTTATACATCCTCTGGCTGTAGAGTTACTACTCAGTATTTCCCTGATTGATCACTAAGTTCTTCGGGCTTTTCAGAACTGCTCCATAATCCTGAAGCAACAGCTTTTTTCTTGGCATGCTCTTTGGAATGCCTTTCCTGGCAAGGACAGGCATTTTGGTTTGACTGCAATTCTTAAGTTACAATTCAAGGCTAATTTGTTCAGTTCGGTTTCTGTGCGCATCGGCTCTGCCTCTCACTGTTCAGTCCCCCATAGTCCTGCTTGGTAGGGGTGGGCTGGAAGAACAAGATGTAATAGACTTACATTGTACTTGATTATTAGGTTTCAAAAACAGCTGCACGCTTTGATATCTGTGTAAGGAAATATCAGAAGATAATATGCCATCGGTATTTATTACTCTATAATTAAGGATGTGTCAGTGTTTTCCTTTAAAAAACTCCTCTATTTTCAGAAATTCATATCTCAGGCATAAATTTCCCTATGAATTAGAGACTAATACCATAGCAGAAGTAGCTTCTTTTAAAGTTATTCCTCCGTTCTTTTTCTTCTCAGAGAAATACATCCCAGGATGTTGTTCCTGGGTTGCTTACTGAGATGAGAGGAAAAAGCCCTAGCACACCACAGCTAAAGTGCCCCAGCATGTGTTCCCTGCCAGTTCTGGCCCTCTGAAAGTATGTGGAACTTCATCTTCGTAGATTTTAAAGACAACAGAGGAGAGTCAGTTCAGAAACAATACAGGTGCCATTTGGAGGTTCTAGCACCAGAAATGAATGCTTTTGTACTGCTTTCCTTTTCTTTATTTAGAATGCACACATGGCCAGCAGAAGCAGGAGTAGGGAAGATTCTGGAAACTTACTGTTCCATGCTTCTTCTGATAGCCAGAGATGGAAGAACACAGCAAGCCAATGGATGGAGATACACTTTGTTCTTCCACTTCTTCGTAAGACTTGACCAATGGGAACAACCATAAAGTCAAAGCTAGCTTGGGAACATCTGAGTCCCAGTTAAGACTTTGCAGCCATGGAACCAAAGGCAGGACAATGTCTCCTTAGGACCACAGTTCACGTGTGCAAATTAAACTGAGGTTATAGAGACAAATATTTGATAAGAGAACAATGCATTATCCACAGATGAATCCAGCAATTGAAGGACACAGAGAATGGTGGAGACTGTGACAGACATGACAACATGCAGGTTCAATGCCCTCTTAAAGACCAGATAAAAATATATAAAATACTGGCCGTACTTCATGGTCTCTCATGTGCCTCTTAGCATCATCCCTGTGACCACAAAACTGTTGCCTTTGTGTGGAGGGAAGAGAAATCAAATTGAGCAAAGAAACTTGAACTTGATGCTTCCTAAAAGACCAAATTCTTTCTCTTTCTGTAATTCTAACATATTTTAGTACCTAAGTATTCTGGTATGGTTTAATTTTCTTAGTTGTGAATTGATACTACTGGTACATTAAAACTTGAAATGCAAATGACTTCACATTCTCCCCCAAAATCACGCAAGTATGTTTTACCAGTAAAAGTGACACTGAACATTCTACAGTATGTCTTTAAACACAGTAATTCTCAGGAGTCATAGAAGCACAAGCTCTGGCTTCTGAGGTTGAAAGTCAAATGAAGAGCTGCTAGGATCTCTGTATATTCAAAACAACAGGCTTAGTGAATCTATGGATAGTGAAGCCTGGCTTTCCCTATACTATGATCTGTGTCTTGGTTAAAAAGAAGTCTTTGGCTACTAGTAAATAGAGGGACATCTTCTCATGCATAATTAGAAGTTTGAGCAGCTTTGACCATTTTCTGTGGGAAAATAATGGTTTACTGACATAGTCTTTATTTTTAAGAAGTCAAGAAATGTTAAAGCTGGTGGGCAGCAGCTCTTCCCAGTGTTTACAGCTCCAGTCAAAAGTATACTTAATAACAACATCAATATTAATATTTAAGACACATCAGTAATAACCTGGTACACAAGGGTAACCATAGGTCCTTCTGAGCCAATAGCCCACCCATGCAGAGAAGGAGGCAACAAGAGCCTCTACTGAAGCTTTCTCCCCTCCCACCAGAACTCTGAAGGGACACTTGGAGTGTTGGTGCTAATTCCCATCTTTTTGTGCAATATTTTAACCATATATTTACCTTCTTTGAGCAGCAGGCATTTTAATAAAGGCTTTAAGGGAAGATAGCCTATATCTCAATTCATAGTTTAAAATGCAACAAATCTATATCTAAAGTGATGTTTATAATATACTCTCTTCATTGTTAAATATAACATCTGATGACAAACACTTCAGTTTCCTCCTGAAGTGAGAGGTAGTTAAGGCAAGGCTTGTTAAGATCCTATAGAAGAGTAAGAACCACAGAACATGTCAGCTTTAAAGGACATTGGGGAAATATTTGAAGACTGATTCCATCACCCATGAAAAGTATCTTGAGGCTTATATGAAATCTTTTTTGTGGCTCATGATATTTCTGGGTAGCAGATGCTTTCTCAAAAACAGATTTTACTTTTAAAAATATCAAATATAATTAACACTTTCAACATAAAATGAAGTCTTTGCTTCCAGATGCATTTCAAGGTGTTGAAATCAATCCATGCGGCCTTCTATGGCTACGAGTTTCCATGTTATTCTGAATTCTGCTGTGCCCTCTATGTGGTATGCCTGAAGACTGGGGAACAAGGGGAGGACATTTAAACTTAACTGTATTTGAAAGATGCCTGCCAAACAGGAATGTTTTGATAGTCTTTTGATCTATTCTGACTAATACAGCATAATGATGAGATAAAGAACTATATATCCTATTACCTGTTAAGAGAAACAGAGGGTAACTGTAGGCAGAGGGAAAGCAAGTACCCCAGACACTGCATCATCAGGTTTAATAGTGACTAGACTTTTGAAGCTATTTAAAATGAAAAGAACAAGAATTAAAATTACCTGTAATAGACCAAAAATTTCAAAAAAGGAAAAAACACCCCACCCAACATACTGAAATAAACAAAAACAAACAAAGCAAAACAAAACAAAAAAACCCAAAAAAACTCAGGAACTACTGGAGATATTTAGCCTCTCTTTTAAAATATTAATCGGTCAACCATATTCCTAGCTACCCACTGACTTAATAGTGTTGCCTAACTTGTTAGTACCACACTTGACATGCCACAGTTATGGTTATTGAGAAGTACGTGCACACACATACACACACACAAATATAGATGTGTTCTCAAAAATGTTCAGAACTGTGTGCCAACACAACATATTACTTAGAATACTAATACTGTATATGAATGTATAATTTTTCCTATGTGGCAACTATAATGAAAATTTTTATCCTCTGGGGAATGATGAGCACAGCTAAAAGCAAAAGTTGATTTGAATTTGAGTGAAGGACCAATCCCATGCACAGATTATGTGCAGTATAACTATCACAGTTGCCCCCAATCAGGAGAACTGGGCTAAGGATGCAGTTTGGTTGGTAGAGTTTGCCCAGCATCACCAAAGCTCAGGTTCCAATTGGCCCACATTGTATAAGCCACAGTGGTTCACACCTGCAATTCTTTTTTTTTTTTTTTTTTTTGTGAAATGACATGTTGTTTTTGTCTTTTAATTTTTTACACAATATATTTTGATCAACAAACAGAAATAATGACATACTGTTTTGTTGTTACTGACATATGAGAAACCTGAGAGTTACAGATATTAAATAACCTATCCCAACTATTTGGTTGAATAAAAGATTTGTATCCAGGACTGGCTGGAGACTTTTGGGTCACACCTAGTGGCACACCTTACTGTAGGGATTCTCTAACTACCTTTACTGCATCCATGATTCTTAACTTTCTATGCTGGTAGTGATACAACTGGACCAACTGGGTTTTATTATTTGCTTATGTGAACATACTTTCTAGGACCTTCTGAAGCTCTTAACATCAATACTTATATGTTGTGCTGAATTATTCTTTTTTGGCACAAACTTTTTTTTTTAATTTTAAAACTTTTTTTCCCTCATACCCTGTACTGCTCCCCCTCCCTTTGCTCCTCCTTCCTGAGCCCCACCCCTCTCTCCCCCACCCCCATCCATTCCCAGGGAGGCAGGCATGGAATCCCAAGGTGAGTCAGTTTAGTCTGGCATATCCAGCTGAGGTAGTTCTGAGTCCTTCTTCTCAGTATCGAGGCTGAATAAGCACACTTGCAATTCTAAAACTTGGAAGCTGAGGCAGAGGGACTGGAGGATCAAGGTCATACTGGGCTATATAGTGAGTTTGAGATGAGCTGGGGGACCAGGAGACTTTATTAGAAAAAAAAAAGCAGGAAAATATTTAAATACTTGGAACATACTTTCTGAAAAGATTTCTTAGTATTAACCAGTGAAAAAGTACCTCAGAAACCCAGAGAAACCAAGTATTTCATCTTGGCCACCTGTGAAGAGCATCTTTTTCATTAGAGGGTATAAAGTAAAACCTTCCCCAAAAGATGTGTCTGTGAGCTTCTTAATTACAATGATGTCTTCTGTTTTGTTATCAAATGGGCCATCCCTAGCAGATTACGTATTCCAATGTCTTAGATAAGCTGGAACTTCTCAGAGCTGCTGAGCCCTTTATTTCATGGGTGGGGTGGGATAACTTTGTCTAGTGGCTTTCTCATAGGCAAGAACAAGAAACCAGTGGTATAGTGGGCCTGCATGGGTTCTCATAGTAGGTGGGAATGAGTTTACCCATAGACAGTTTGTTGTTTCTGCTGCTTCCATGGACTCCTTTGCAGTCCCCAGCTCTCAGGGATTTCATTCCTGGGCTACTGATCTATATGACTGCCTTAACCCTGAGGACTGTGCATGGCTCCCTAATCCTGATTGATTTACTGATTTCTATTGTGATACCTATCACAAGGGCTCTGTAGGACTCCAGTGCAACCATCCTGGATGCTTGATAGACCACCCAGCACTTCTTGAGAAACAGAGGCCCAGGGCTGACCTTGTCTAGTCACCTTGTTGATTTTCCTCACTCTGCAGTACATAGAAGTTTTTCATTTCAATAGGCAAGGAAGTTACCATTTACCTGTTAGTAAACAGGAAATGGTTTATCAACAAACTCTACCTTAATGACTACAAATGTTTACCTCCTGCTTTCCAGAATGCAAAGAAAGTCTTGGAAATGTCATAATATGTAACAAACATTTGCAACACAGATCCTTGTTCTTCCTTACAAGAGACAATTGTATTCTGTCTTCTCCGACACAAGGAAACATTGAGCAAGAAACACAGATAGGTGCACACACTTTGATGCAAATGAATATGCTAATTAAAATTACAGTGGGCAGTTTATTAAAAATTTATTTTACAATCCAGCCATTTAAAGTATCTTTACACCAACAGAACAGCTTGACTACAAGAATTATAAGTGACTTATCTCAGAGTATATTTGTAGTTGGATGCAAATATTTTTAAAGAATATTTGTATCAAATTATGTTTTTGTTAGAAGCATTCTAATTTCTCTATTTTTATCCATAGGAAAAAATTTAAAGCAAGTATCTTGTGTTCATTTTATGGATGAGAGGACTTCACTCACTGTATCTGCCATGTTTGTCCGAACTACAGCTGTTTATCTTGCAAGTTTCTTTAAGATTAATTAAATGCAAATGAAACTCTGTGAATCATGGGAATACCTGCCAGACCCCTTATTAATACCTTCACTTAAACACTCCTGTGCCAGAGAGTCATTAATTTGCTAAAAGAAAAGCGCTAAAGCAGCCCTTTGCCTACAGCAGCTTTGAGATGGCTGCCCAATTAGTTCAGTAGTATTCTGATCCTCTTTCTAGGCCCTGTGGCCCTCTGAGGACACAAGAAGGCTCGGATGATAACCTGGCAACCCAGGTAGAAACTCAGCCAAGTGTGAGTGTTTGAAGCTGCAGTTTGGCTGCCATCGTGTCGGCAGAAAGAAAGAATTCAGGCACCATGTCATCCAGTACAAAGGATAAAAACGGATTCAACCGGAAATTCAATGTGGCACCACATATGGGATACATGAGTGCGGTTATACAACAGGCCACATATTTTTTTTGAACAGTCTCCTACATGTGATGCCGAGGACATGTGTAACCATCATAACGTCTCTAGGAATCTGTATTTAATTTGAGTTGGGGTGGTGGCAGGGATTGGAGATCTGAAGCCGCCACAGGTTTGTGGCAGATGGCTCTGTGTCAGCTATGACAAGCAGCCAGGCTCGGCTTCCTCTGCAGATTTTCTTTTCTCTCTGATCAGGTAAATATGGGCACACTCTGGAAAGTTCTTCAGATTCCGCCTTAGGCTGCAAGTTTGTGACTTAGCCCCATCTGTCACAAATCTTCCCGGGTTTCTGTTGTGAGCAGAGACCTGAATTTACCATGTAGGGCTGCCCAAGAAAATGGAGCCACTTCACCCTGCAACAAGGGGAGGAGAGATTAAGAGCAGTGAAGAATCGGGGCCCTGACACGAGACAGAGCTGAAAACTCATACTGCAAACCTGCCTCATCTCTCCAGCTACAGCCCCAAAGCCACCACGCTCCATCACCCCGGGAAAGCCTGGCTTCTGACTGTGTTTCAACTGTGAGAGGAAGCAGTTTGCACATGGGGACACGGCTGCACACATTCCTTGGTTTATGCCATGGATGACTGCTCTTAGAAGTTTACCACCTGTCTTTTAACTTTTATACACAGAAGGTACACAATACTCTCAACACACAGCTTCACCAATGTGAATTTTACCCTTAAGGAACAAGAACACAAGAAAAATGCCCTTACTAGTACATGGAATTTATAAGGTGCTTTACATTTCCAAATGGGTTTCATTCATTATTTCATTATAGCTCTTCCTCAGGGAAAAAATGCTATTATGGTTAAAAAGGAAAAACAACAACAACAACAACAAAAACCCTTCTAGATCTGCAGATGAGTGGCCAAGAACTTACCTATAGAGAATGACAAAATCTGTACTAAGCTGCACTGGCCAAAGCAGAGCCAAACCACATAAAGTCCCTGCCGCAAGGGAAGAAAAGTGGAGGAGAGGAGAGGAGGAAGGTATATAGAGGGCAGAAGGAGAGAAAGATATTAAGACTGAGAATTTATATTACACTTTGCAGGTTTGCTTAGAGACTTTATAAGCTGTTAAGATATCACTAGAAATCTTTTCATTTTCTGGGGAAAAAGTAAGATTTTAGAGTAGTATTAATGCTGGTGAAATACACCTTAGCCATGTCTAGACTATATGCCCAAATTAAAGGGGCTCCAGAGCGACTGTCTCCTAAAGGGGACTTAGAAACAACTTTGGCTGTGCTTTGGATGGATGTAGCTTGACATAATTAGAACAACTGCAAATGGCTTTTCTGGGCAGCCAGTCTGCTTTGTAAGCATAATCATTGTTTGGAATTAGTTTTAGACAAAAATCTGAAAATTCTTTCCCCAAAATTATAGATTCAACTATTCAGCTATTAAACAACTTAACAAGGACAGAGTAAAAATCAAGAGTTAACTTCTAAAAACCTTAAAAAACTACAGGTCACTCAAAAAGCTCTGAACTCCTATTCCCTGCTGTGCAGGCACACAAACACACACATACAGACAACACAAAGATATACACACACACATATAGATATTTACACACAGACACACCACACACCCTCCCACCCCATGCTCAGTTTGTAAATCAAAGAAAATGATAGAGAGAGCCTTTGCTGTTAGCCTGAGTGGTGAGGTGGTGTCTACCCTACACACTAGCTATATTTTTGCTCAGTTTTCAATACTGATAATAAGAGATCATCTCATTTTAAAAGAAAAGGAGAAAGAGTTATTATAGGGCACAAAGTGCTAGTTTCACACCACTTTTAGAGCATTTCTGTGAGTCATGAACTAAAATCAAGACAAAAGGTGCAACTTAAGGGCCAGGCTTGCTTGTAGAAAGGATGATACTGTTCCTTTAAAAAGTCAATACCTTGGTCTGTCTTAGGAATTCTCCTAGAAATTTGTTTACAGTAGTCTGAGTGGTCTTGAAGAGCTCTTACTGTGAATAAAATTTAACTTTTTTTTTTTTCCTAAAGAAATACATAGTAAGTGTAATTTTCTACCTGGAGCAAGACACAGCTTAATGTTAGAAAAAGTTATAGTCAAAACGTATACATAATTCATGCTTGTAAATTTTTAAGAAGTTGTTTTTAGATTCTTTAAAGCAATAGAAAGGCTTTATATATATAAGATTATTAAGAAACATTTACTTTTTACATGTATTAGCTTTTTCCAATGAGCTTTAAGTGTGTCTCTGTGTGTGTGAGACGGGGGGGGGGGGAGAGAGGGGGGGGGGGGGGGAAAAGGGGAGAGAAAGAGAGAGGGAGAGGGAGGGAGAGAGAGAATATTTAGATCTCACAATCACTCAGGTGAAAAGGCCATAGAGTTCTAATGCAGAAAGGCACTTTAAAAAACAAAAGAACATCACCAAGACAGACTCTGTGTCTGCTTCAAATTCTGCTGTTACAGCCCTAATCTCTTAGTCATACTACTCAATGAGCAAAGTTTTATATAAGAAGAAAGCCAAGTGTTAATAGCCTTATCCCAGTCATTAAATTTCTAAGTGTGAATCCATATGAAAAAGGCTATCCTAGGATAAACTCTATATAGTACAAAGCTGGAATGATTTTAAACATAAACCGTAACAACAACACGAAAAAGTATAAAATGTAAAAGGAACAAATAAAGGAATCCAATGACATTATGTTTTCCTAGATCTTAAAAGCAAAATATAACTGCCCAACAAAAGAAATAAAAAGAAAGAGAAAAAAAGAAGAGATTAAAAAAAAAAAATCAAAGGGATCTTTTCCCAAACACATAAAGGGTCCTGGTCCATTGCACAAGTAAGCAGAGTTGTCCTGGAGGGCAGTAAGTCTCCACTATGCAGTGAGAGCAAACACCACCTGAGACTGCTACATGAGCACAACAGAACTGCAGACAGGACTGAAGCTGTGCTTTCTTACAGACACAATCATTCTTCCTAGTTTGACCTGTTTGACTACTAGAAACCAGACTCAAGTCCACTCCTAGGGTTTTTAATTCTTGTGGTGGTCCATTTATCTTAAAGCTCGTGATCACTTATAGTTTTAGATAAATTTCTTTAAATTTTGAGAATATTTTTTGGAAACAATATCATTAGTATCTATCAATGACATATATAAAGGCATATCATAGATTTAGCATAAAAATTCATTGAAAAAGTATTTAAAATATACATGTAAATTCTTATGTTACTAATTTGTAAAAGTACTGAGTTGCAAGGTTTTATCATGTGAAAACTAAAACTATCCAAGATAGCTAAAATGTAGCAATTTAATTATGAGAAATTTTTTAAATATGTGAAGAACTTGCACATTAACATCACACAACAAGCTAACATTCTTTTTAGAATTTTCCCATTTATTTATAGAATAAACATTATCCCCCAAAAGGGTAGTAATTGTATTGAAAAAGGTTAGCTAGAAATCTGTTTCTTTTTCTAACTACAGACAACTGTTCCATGACCTTGTGGAACAGCTTAAGGTTCAGATGCTGAGTAATAGGCTAATAGGTCTTGATCTGAACCAACATTAGAAGAAATACATTTTGAAGATATAACCTATTTGCAAACACTTCATAGAAAAATTTCCCAAATAGAACAAAAAGTTGGTATTTTAACTGTGAAAACACTGGAACAGTTCACATCACAAATGTAAACACAAATATACACATCACTTATACCAAAACTTCTATTTTCTGAATTTCCTAACCTGCATGTTCTGCCCATCTATCACATGGGGCACTAAATGATACATGCTGTATGTGAACAGGACAACTATGGGACTCTGAGATGAGTGAGCAGTGCAGTGAGCCTTGGAGGCCCACACTCTTTGAGGCTTCACACGCATGATCCAACAGTATTGACTCCGGGAGTGACACTGACGCCTGGAACTGTTCCGTCAGCATTTTAAACTATTATGAGCTACCTTCTGAACCATTGCCAAGTTAATAGACAATGAAAGATAATGAGCTTGAAATTGGGTGTTAAATTGCATTTTTGGTTCTCTTCCTTTCTGTTGAAGTTTAACTGTTTCCTGGAGAAATAAAGTCATGTTTTCAAGTATCACCATGTAAATATGTATTTTAGGCCTTCAAAAAAGAGAAAAGGCAGAGAAGTGTATTTCATGCTGAAGGTTATATATTAACACAGAAAATGCAAAGATTCTGTATTTTAAAAGTGTTAGATTGTAAACTATGCTAACCTCATATAAAGTGAAATTATTATAGTCAAAGAACATAAGAAGGTTTTGGCCTAGAACCATCTTTGAAGCTCAGAAAATGGATGCCACTTCAATTACTTACACTTTCAGTGGGGGCTTTTTGTACTATCAACAATGTAAGATGCTTGATTCAGGTAAGGGAAGAGGGCATGACTGCTGATGATCACTATTTATACAAACCATTTGCTTGACATTTTGAGCTGAGACCCATGGACTAGATTCTATACAAACTGGGAATTTTATGTTCTGTTTTGAACAGGATGAGGGGAAAACAAGTTTTCAAAGGTGTCTTCACAGTAGTTCAAAAATCATCAGCAAACTTCACTCATGTTATGCACTTAAATTTTCAGGACTTAAGATTTCATTAGATAGGAAGAAAGGCTTATCCTTATTAGTATAATTGTAGAATCTTTGCTTTACTTCCTTTTAAACTAATGAGTTACATTAATCCAGGTTCATTTTTATAAGACTCTTGGGGCTAAATGTACAGGACAGTCATCTTAGAAAACAATAAATTAAAAGGAAAGCATGTACTGTGCATGAAGTGCACGTATTTCCTAAGACCTAGGTTAATACAACTGGCATCCAGTTTAATTAATCCTTGTTAGTGTAACAACCAATACCCCTCCCTAGCATGTTTCCTTTAAACATTAGTATGTTAATTAGATGGTTTTTTAAAAAATTTTTCTTTGTACTTAAATGTGGCATTTCTATTACATGAATTTCTTCTCAATAGCTACCTTATAAAGATGTTTTCTTATAATATCTGGTCTCTTGCAGAAACTCTGGAGCCTTTTTGAAAGCTGTTCAGGTGTGGAATACAGATACTCAGCTGCAGGAAAAACAGATACATTTTTAATGAAACAAAAACCTCAAAGCACACACTCGATATTAGTCACTTTACTAATTAAAAATGCATATTGCTCTGTGCCGCCTCATGTTTTACATTATTTAAGCATGATTTTATAAGGTTACCTCAGCTCACAAGGATGTTTAATGCTAAATAAGACTGTGTAGTTGTGCTGTTTAGACATCTCCTCTGGGTGATTAAAATACATTATTCTAATGTAGCACAATGCATATGTGATATATTTAGTGATGAGAATTTTTCAAAGAACCAGTACTATAGCTGTATGTACTCTGTACAACAGTTGAATATTATTAACTAGTCAATTGTTTAAAGAATTTGGTATGATTTTCAATCCTTGAATTTTCTCTGTATCATTAAAAAAAAAATCTGTTAGCAATTGCAGCAGTACTGACCTGCTTATAAAAATCCGTCATTATGAGATGTGTATGCTAACAATGAAGAATGCTATTTGAAAACTTGCTTTTTTTGTTATCTTAAAAGAACAGATGGTAAATATAAGCTTACTCTAATGTATTAAAACACATAAATTTTTCCTTAACACTAACATGCTGACTTGCCAAATAAACAATTGCTCCTACTTAAGTTTATTTTCAAACTTTTAGTTTAGCATGAATCCTGTATTGAATCACAACAAAGAAAAAGCACACCAAAGCAGCTACCTGGAAATAGTTCAGGATAAACCAAGTCTTTGGGACAAAGTGGGTAACAGCCACAGTACACAGCTTCCAACCTGCAGAAATGTCAGAAAAAGGACAAGAGTACAGCAGGCAGCATCATAGTCAGAGGGGTCTATTTGTCTGAGATAGCAGTTTGAGCCAGAGCTAAGTGGGACAGAAATCATGGTCGGCAGTATACTCCCAAACGCCAGAGTTGCTCTTTGCAAGATTTTATTGATCATACCCGACTTTCATGGGGCAGAACCGGCAGCATATGCTTTGTTCACTGAATTAATCAAAGCGCAGCACTGCATTTTTGTTGTTTCTAAAATACTGTTTAACACATTTTATAATCAGCAGATAAACACATTCAACAACATGGGAAAGTATGGACAGCTTTTCTTAATAATGCTGCAAAGCCTCAGAATGTTCATTTTTCAAAAAACATTTAAATAAAATAGCAAATACTTTAGCAGGGAAAGCCGTAGAAATGATCGAGGCACTTTTAAAACCATAAGAAAAAAATTTACAATCTGTTGTGATGGGGCATTTTCATTTTAAGCTCATGCTTTGAAACAATTTGTTATTATGCAGATGTAAAACTCTCCCTTTGTGGAAAAACTCTTGTTCAGATAATTTTAATGAACATTTTTGCTTTTCTGCCTAAAAATTCAGCTTAGTTTCTATTTTATCATGAAAGAATACTTTTATTATTAAACAAACACAAAGTTTTGCATTGTGAGTTTCCCCAGGGAGCATCTACAGGAGATTTTCTCCCTGTCCCAATGGTGGGGGCTGAGCAGAGGGAAGGTATTACCTCTTGCAGTCTTGCTAGGTTTGCAGGATGGTTATTGATCTGACATATCATAAACCTTGAAGATACCACTGTCATTTCTGTTGGCTAGAAATTATGCAGTGAAATTCAAAACACTCTTTAAAATATGTTTATTTTATGAGAAACTTTGAATTGCATCCAAAATGTTGACCAAAGGCAGAATTTATTTTGAACTGAAGTTTTTTTTTCAGTCCAAGAATGATCTTAAGTCATGTCAATGTTTACCTTGTTTATTTACAGTGATAGAGTACATGCAATTTAAACTGTTTTTAAATGAGTGATGTTTTCCCTATTTTTATTATGTTAAACTGAAATTAGTATAAAGGAAAAGTATTTACTTTGAGCTCCAATTTTCAGAAAAATTTTCTAAGTTTTTACAAAACATAAAGAAAT
>PVIH01000864.1:0-52500 GCA_004025045.1 Sigmodon hispidus | reverse complement strand
TCAATAGGTCATTACTGAACACCAAATATGTCCTTAGTACCTAACCAGAAACTGAAATTTCTGTTATTCTAGAATCAATGTACCTATTAAGAGATGATAGAATGAACTGTAAACATTATTTTTGTTTTCTTTTTTAATTAATGAAGTTCATGAAATGAACATCAAGAGACTGACTTGTCAGTTCATACAGCTTTCCTTCTTGACACCATCCGTTTGATATTTTTCATAAGTGCTGAACAGTTAAGATGAGCTGTTAAAAAAATGCACTCTCTAAATTAGAAAAAAATCAGAACTCATGATGTAGTGTAGCATTAAAGTTTTGTAATGAAGTAAAATACACTAGAGTTGAATTTGCTGTTCATGGTTCTAGTAACTTGTGATGTTGCTACAGCCATATATATTCAGCAAATAGGAAATATTAATCATGCCATATTGGACACATGCATCTGAGTGACCATAACACAACTTGATTTTTTATCTTCTTACTATAAATTCACTAAAATGGACCATGTTTCTTCCCTTGGATCAGTCTGCTTATATAAAGTTAAAATCAAAACACTATTTGGAGAATATATTTTTTTGGTGAGATTAAATCCAAGACACAGTATATTAAATTGGATTAACTGAATATATTCACAAATAAGTAAGATTTATCTGTATACTAATTCTGGCAAGCCCAAGTCAGTCTAACATATATACTACTTCCCTACTATGTGTAACATGCTCTTTTCTTTTTTTAAACAACTGTAACTAAAGCCTGTGAAATCAACTTAGACCAGCAGAAAAGAAAAAGACATGACACAACAGAAAACATCAATCCCACTGGGTCAAACTTAAGAAGAATACCCATTAAAACATGAAACCTGTTTCAGATACACACACACACACACACACACACACACACACACACACACACATATACATATACCTATGCCTATGAGTATATGAAGCCACAATGTCAGAATATGGTCAGAAGTTTGAAAACACTGTAGTATATGCTGTTTGGGAGTATGATACCCATAAGAATCTGTTCCTGGAGGAGTACAGCTACACTGCAAGGCTAAATAAGATTCTAGGGTAGGATCTTTCTTACTACAAATTTTAGGAAAATTCATACAAGATTTTTTTTGCCTTTCTTTATTGAAAAATTTCAACTCAAAGAGGTCAAGGAATGTGACTGAAGTGAATCTTGGACGACAGGAAGAACTTCCACAGGTAGAGGAGAAGTCTGAGCGGTGACATGGGCTGGCTACCTGCAGAAAACTCTCAAGTATCTAGGCCACAGCCCAGTATTTACATCTGTGAGTACTGATGTAGGCTACAAAAACATAGTTATCTCTTTTACCCATAATTTCACTTTTAGCAGTTTCAGCTAATTACCTATTGTCAACTGAGGTCTGAAAATTTTAAATTGCAAATTCTAGAAATAAGTGTTAAACTGTGTAGCATTCTGAACTGTCAACAGCATGGTAAAAACTCACTGTTGTGCTTTGCTCTTCCACAGCCATTCCCTTGCTTCACTATGTCCCCACCCTTAGTCACTCAGTAGTTGATCTGTTGGTTTGCTTGTCAGATGGACTACAGTACTACTCCTGTTTGCATTCAAATAACCTTTAATTTGCTGAGTAACCTCGCAGTGAAATAAGAATGCTGGTGATTTGGACTTGCCAATGCCAAAGTAGCACTGTGAGGAAAAGGTGAAATTTTTTAACAAGGAAAGGCAAAAAAAATCTTGTGTGGATTTTGCTAAAATCTGTAGTAAGAAAGAACCTATCCATGAAATTGTAAAGCAGGGAAAATTCATGGTAGTTTGGCTATTAAACTCAAACTATAAAAGTTACAGTCATACTGTATTAACTGTTTAGTTAAAATGTAAAGTCATTATATATTATATTTAAAGCAAACAGGTTTTGACACTATCTACATTTTGAGATCTAGGAAATTATTTTCTACAGATAATGGGACACTATAGTTGTCTGGGAAGAACAGAGAAATAAATCTGTTTGATCAATCAAATAAATAAATAAATCTGATTGATAAAAGATAGGAGAAAAAGATACTCAAGAAAAGTCACATCTTTCAAAAGTTTAAATTAGATATGGCATTACTGGTGAGCTCCCTTGAGGTGATGGATAGAAGTAAGGATAGATTTGGTGGGGAAGAAGTCTCTGGGCATGTGGTCAAAAGGAGAAAATGATAAGCAGTGACGGGATTGAATCACAGAGGATGGTGACTGGATCAGTTGTGCCTGGACTATAGCAATGGCTCTCTTACTATATCACTGTTCTCAGGGGAACAACGATAGGCATAAGAATAATAGAGAATGTGTTTTGAAATAGTATCATTATGATAGTAATTGCTTTCTTCACAAAATTTGACTAAAAATTCCTTCTAGTGGCAATGCGAACCTTATTTGAAGTTGAGAAGCTTTGGTCTCCAAAGTTCCACCTCTTTTTGAAGAACTGGTTTCACAGGTGATTGAAATGAAGCTAGAAAAGGTGACTCAGCTGATGAGCGGCAGAGCCAGAACTAGACAGCTAAACATCCCAGCTACTGGGCACGTTCAGTTCACAACAGCAAAGGGCTGACGCCTTCCTTTTGAAAATAGAACAACAGAGGTCAAGGGAAACAACTAGAAAAGCTGATACAAACCAGGCTGAAATATAGGCCTGCTTCTGGTCTCATTGTGGGGAAAATACTACATTTTTTTCACATTCCAAATCATGACATTCCAAATCATGACAATATACACATGCAGAACATAGAAGTGAAATATCAAAGCTCTGGGTGGCTTATATTATTAGCTTTTCTATCTACAGAGATGTAATTTCCTGTTTCAGCAATCTAAGCCATGGGTGCCATGGTAAGCTTCCATAGTCATGTCTATTCCCACATTCCTACTTGCTTATTAATGTCTTAATTGTTTCCATTTATTGACTGATTTCCATGCATCTTTCTCAAATGTACATTTCTCACAAACTTTGAGACCATTTTATGAAAATGAAAGAACATTTGTTTTTTCCTCAGTGATGCTCACACAGCTATAACTTCTGAGAACAATTTCTTGAGAGATGTTTTGGGAGTTGTATTCCAGAAAATATTACCTTCACGGTCTTCCCCCTGGTAGGATGGAAAATGATCTTGTCTTGAGGCTCACTCTGCATCTTCTGGTTCTAGTAGAAATTACACATACCCTACTCAGAGGAGATGCAGGAGCAGAAGATAATAAATAAAGCAAGGCATGGCACGCCTGGGCGTGACCATGGCAGCAAGACTCTCACAGGATACTGCACTGAGAAATGAGAGCGAGTTGCTATATTACTTGTACTGAGGATGTCTTCAACATTTAGAAAGGAAGGGTGGGCAGAATTAACAAGGCTTTTCTGGGAAAGGAGCTGCTTAGCCACTGAATAGGAACTTCACCTCCATCAGCGGGAGGCTGAAGTGTGGAATGCCCTGACTCCTTTGTGTAGCTCATCTTGAAATGGCCCTAAACACCTAAAACCTGTCTTCTGGGGAACTCTGCCATGGATTCATTCCAGCAGCCAAATGTCAAAGGACTGTAGTGCAGTGTGACATGAGGTTGACAAGTGAAGGAATCAGTATAGATAACAATATGAAAGTGAAGAAGAGAGAGATGGAGAGACTTCACTGGACTTGGGATTTGGTCAGGAGGAGAAAGGGTATGAGTGTGCCTGTGGGGGAAGAAGCAAAGGAATTTATGCAGTGAATAACACAGGACAAGAGTATCTTCAGAAAATGGCAAAAAGAATGGGAATTCCTAAGACACTAGGACGGGGAAGGATTGTGAAGAAGCCCCCTTGCTACAAAGACACTGAAGTTCATGTTACAGAATTCTGATCTATCAGATACGTTCTTAACAACACTCCAGTACTATTAGTCTGTTCTTGGTGCTGTGGGTTTTAAAAACTGGTGGCACTAGGGGGACACACTCAACGTACAAATACCCAGGGGCTGGGAGACTAATGTGAGGTTTTTACAGGAGGTAAGGTTTCAAACAGAGGAGCAAGACTGCAGGAGAGCAGGTAGCTGTGGGTCAGGGAGGAAAAGGACCTAGGTGTCCTGTTAGCAATGGGAAGGCAGAGAAGTGAATGAGGCTAGAAAAACTTTGGCCATGTGTTCCTCTACCTTGAAATCTACTAGATGCAGTTTGTGATGTGAAATTACCAAGAAAAACAGAAGTATAAACTTATATGTCCCAGAAAATTGTTTATACTGTCTTCATGCAGATGGTACTCCACAAGTTGGCTGGTCTTAGTTATGACATACTATTGCTTTCATTGCTTTGGTGAATATAACTCTTACTCATAAATCCTATGCATTTACATTTATTTCATTACTGGCGAAATTATAGGTTTCTCCTTAAAACTTGATGTGATATTTATTTCTTCTCGTATCATTTCCTCTGTTGTTTATCAGCTATGTAAGCAGAAAGTTACTTAACCGAAGCCTTCGTTTCTCACCTGTGCATAAGAAGGAAGTTGGGCTCACCGAGGGCTGCTGGCGTAGAATGAGATCACAGCATAACAGCCCAGCTTAACATGGCACAGAAGAGTCATATGTGCTTCTGTCGTCACGAGCCTGTATCTCTGTGACGTTACTTACAACATGTGCTTCATTTATTTTATGTTCACATATATTCATGTGAGTGTTGAAGCATAAATATCTAAAATAGATAATGTACAACTTCTTTTGCTATTTTTACTTCATGGAAGTTACTAATTTATTAACTAGTATTTTTTGTAAAAGGCCCATCTGATTGTTAAACTGGAATTGGTATGTTATTTGGCTTGTTACCCTGCTTATTAGATATTAAAAATATATACATATCTGTTTGTTTCTAAATTCTCTACTTCTGCTGACTTTTCTAATATTTTCTGTCTGTGAGTATGTAGAATGCTCTTTAAAGGTTATCATTCCCTAAGTGTTTTGAATCTGACAGGACTGGGTTTTTTTTTTTTTTTTTGCCACAATTTCTCTGTACTTTGTTCTTTGACATTTTGCACTTTCATTTATTTACTTTTAAAAATATTCACAGCAGTTCTGTGAGGACATATAAAGTAATACTGTGGCATCCTAAGTGGACTCTTGCTAAGTTTATAAATTATCTTAAGATAGACTATCATTTCTGCTATGAAAAATATACATGGTATTTATTTTTTTCAGTCAGGAGAAAATTCATTTTCATTTCTTTCATCTTCCTTATTTTTGCCATGGTGGTTTGTCTTCTTCATTTCGCCATAAGACTGGCAAAAAAATTCCCCTCAATCTGGGTTTCAGATTTCTGGGAAACAGACCTTCTCACATGCTTCTTTCTGGAGCCACGTGAAGGCAGTTCCACATACTGAGCTTTTCATTTACACCTGGGCATCTAAAAGGAGTTCATAAGTCATTTTTCTCCAGTACAAATTTGGAATGTCAATGTATTGGACTGCCTTAAAAGGTTGTTCATAAGCAATATACCCCAAATTAAGAAACAAATATAAACAAATACATGCTATAATAAAAAGTATATATAACTTTATTTTGCTTTAAAATTAGAACGTAAAATCCTAGGGAATTTTCTTCTCTTGATATTCACAACACATTACATGAATATAAGACACAACTGGTAAATAACTTTATGTCAAGGGAAGAAACAGTGACTGAAAACATACTCAGAATGGAGTGGTTTAAGGAATGGTATGGTCTTTACAGAATGGAGTTCATGCAGTCTTGTCTTACTAGTAAAATTTGTTTCCTATCTCATATAATCTTGTGATTCACTATTAATCAATTAATAGATTGTTCTGTTATTAGGCTTGATTTGCAGACAAATGTAAACATTTTACATTAATGTGGTTTATTTGTGTGCCTAGACCTTTCTAGAACTGATTCTTTGCTATAGTTACACTGCTGAAAATGAGACAGTAGCTGGGAAGTGAGGGAACCAGGAGGTGGAAGAGGAGGAAACTGGCACATGATTATCTAGCATTTGACTGCAGAGCTAAGAACCAGGACCACGACAAGATCACAGTAGTAACCACTGCCAGGCCAGATGCTACCCAGAAGCCTTCCACACACCACTCTTGACCTAAATTACAGGGGAACCAGAATAGCTTCTGCCTGCCAAAACCATGCTTCAGGTTTTCAGTTTTCTTCAGACCTTTTTGGCTGCCTAAATGTCTCAAGCTAAAACTTGTTTGGAGAAAGAGTAACATATCTGTAATAAGGAAAAATAATTTTACATAAGGCCTTGGCTGCTCACACAAAAGAATATTTTGTTTAGAATTACAATTTGTGGGAAATTATGAAGTATACAAACACATTCCATTGATTTGATATCTAAAACACTTCTAAAAAAAAATCATCTCAAGGGCTAACAATGTGACCTTGTCATGAGAACTGGCCAACACGCAAAACATGTGCACTGAAGAGTTCCTAGGCTTTCTGGTTCCCTTTATACATGAAACTAAATGCAGATGGTTAACAGAGAAGAATGACCTTTTAATTGTCTGAATAAAAATGAACTTCTGAGATATAGCACCCTCAATGTCTTCTTTGGATCCAAAAAAATTTCAAAAACTCATTCCATATACAAACTCAAAAGAGAAGTCCTGAGCCTCAAAATAAAATTAGCATAGTATTTTAGTCCCTTCCCCCAAATTACCTACCCCTATGAAAATCTTTATAAAAGTTCACTGAATCCGTTGTTCTATTATTTTTCTTTCTCATGTCCTTTTTATTGCATGGTTGAGTTAGTTGAGGTTCATCTGGAAAACTATAGGATCTAATTCTAACCTGTTTTGCTGATTTAAATTTCTATAATCATACCTTCTCAGTCTTAGTGCTGCTGATTTTTTTTCATTAAATTGGGTATGTTTTTGTTGTTGGGTTGACTTTCTAGTATGTTTGGCAGAATAACTGGTGCCCTATTTGAAGGAGATAATCCCTTGTCTAACAGTTATGACAGAAATGTGTGTGGACATTGCCAAATATCCCCAGGGATGGAGGGAAATCACTCCTGGTTGACAATCTCTATAAGCTGTGTAAAATGCCAGAACACTTAGAAGAACCTACCCTATTACAGAGACCACCTCTACTTCTTAAGGTTCCTTCTTAAAGAATGTGAATGATCAGGTACATCTTTAGATACCATCAGGATGGTCCCCCCAAAAAGCCTGCAGGCAATGCTCATACATTTGTAAACTATAAACTGGTCTAGACTTACATAGATGAGGGTGCAAACCTAGAGAGGTATAGCTTTCTGTCTGCAGAGCTACAGATCATGGGATAGATTAATGAGCTCTGGTGGCCCATAATGTAGTTTGTTAAATTCTTCCTGTTTCCTGTTTTTCTTTTTCTTTATTTTTTTAAGACAGTGAGCAGGACTGGCTTTCCTTATGACTAGGCAGGGTCTTGAAGGTCTGGCTAATGAATGGAGCAGAGCGCTGTACTATTTTCAAGCTAGTGCTGTTGCTTGGTGACATGGGGGATGAGTTTTCTAGGTCTTCAGGTAGCTAGTAGTGCTCAGATTGATGGCTATTATCTGTTTATCAGCTAGGGGCCTCACTGACTGTCATGAACAGTACACTCCCACTCATCTGCATAAACACATGCTGTGGACAAAAACATATATTTTGCATTGTAAGCCACTGCAATTTTAAGGTTTTCTTCACCTTAGTGTAGCCTAGATTATTCTCATTTAAGAACTGAGAGTTGAAAAAATTATATCAAATCAAGGTCATGTCTGTTGAAACAGAAAACATAATACAAAACTACTTAGAGTTTGTCTAACTTGGTGTTGTGTACTGAAAATACGTCTTTTTTCATTCCTTAATTCTTTAAGATTTTATTTCAAAGTATATTTCTCTAAACCTGATAAGATATGCAAACTGGACTATTCTAGTATGACAAACCCATTCTGTCATCTGAGTAATGCTAAATATTACATAGGATATTTTGTTTTGCTAACTTTCTTGTGATGTGGACACTTTAATATGTAAGGGGTGAAATTTATTTAGGACATAAATTAGAAGCCTTTTAAAGAATGGCTTTTCATTTGCAAAAGGATTATCAAAGACATGGAACTTTTCTGCAAAATCGAGAGAGGTCTGTGGATTTCCATGGAGAATGCAGGCCAAGCATTAGTCTTGGAGACTAGTAAGTTTGGATCATGGTTTTGTGAAACTTAACTTCTCTGGGATCTTATTTGTCTCATAAATGACAATTCCAACATTGCCTAATTTGCAAGCCTCATTGTGAAGACTAAGTAAAGCAATGAAGGGAGGGCCTAGAACAGTGCCAAGCTCATGCTGGATGATAAGTCTAACATGGAAAGCAGTGTTCCAGGAAGTGATCAGTAAAGCAGCAAACCATGTTCCACCCCGTGTGATAGACCATGCCTTGTACTTGATCAATCATCCTGTATGAACTGCGGTGTCTGGTACAAAGTGGATGTGGATATATATCACACATTTAATAAAACCTGAATATTGGGGAGAGAGCACCCAGTCAAATCGTAGGCAGACAGCTCAGGAAATTCTTAAACCTTGAATACAAAGATAAACAGCTGAGTTAGTCACACACACCTTTAATCCCGGCACCACAGAGAGAGCCAGGAGTGATGACCTCCACCCTTGATCCTACAACTCCAGAAACAGAACTTCTTCTGTTTCTGTGAGTTCAAGGCTACACGCCTTTAATCCTCTATGGGATAGGGTATACAAAGGCTTGTAGAAACTCGGAGAGAAGAGAAGCCACTGGGAGAAGCAACTGACAACCAGGAGCTAGCCTCAGGACATTGAAAGACAGCTGGGTGAGAATTGACTGTGGTGCTTCCTATCTCTGATATTTCAGCCTTACCCCACCAAAAAAAAAAAAAAAAATTTTTTTTTGGATTTGACTGTGTAATATATATCCACAGGGACACTCAAAACAAGTGTTTTCACAACTACAGCAAGGCTGAGCGATGGAGACAATGACATGCCCTGCTCCTGGCCTGGTCATTCCCTTGCCTACACTGCCCGGTAAACCCAGCATGGAGGATTGCACAAGTCACCAACTATCCCTGTGCTTTCTCTTCTTTTGTAAAAACAAACAAAAATTTTAAAAAAGGATACAAAAGAGTTAAGAATAACAGGGCTGTAAAACTTAATGTACTTTCTTAATTCTGTGACACTTTCTAGGAAAATGACTTTTGTGAAATTACTTTTGCTTGAAAATAAACAACAGTAGTGAAAGGTGTACCATAGTCTTAAAATTTTCAAGAGAAATTTAGTGTAGGTGACAGTATCTTTTTGGCACCTGTGTCTAACTAAACCCAGGGAGCCCTAGATTCTCCGCTGTCAGGAACTAGAGCACAAGGGATTACAAGTGTACAGGAGCCTACCTGGCCGTTACAAGGTCAAGTTGTAGAAAAACCACCCAAATGTTCCTATGTAATATATTCCATTTTTCTTACAGAAGTGTGAAATAACAAGTAGTTATTAAAAGTAACTGACACTCAGAGTCACTTTTCTCTACCTGTGAAGTAGGTAGTTATTAGTAGTGTAATACTTATTATGATTTATTGGAAGGTAGGATTGTTAGATGGTGAGTTAGGGAAAATTAATTCCTTAAGTTAGACAATGTTGAATCAGAAAACAAGAATACACAATTCTGAACAATGTACAGTTACAGTTTTACTTAGTTGTGTAAACTTACTTGGTCTCTTTATTCCTCAGGTTCTCCAAAAAAGAAGAAAAAAAAAAAAAAAGCAAAGAATAGAGATGCTCTCAAACAGGTGTATGTGAAAAGTTAGCTAATATTTGCACATGACTTAGAATAAGCGCCATATAAGTATTTGTTAAATACACCAGAGGGATGACAAGAATGACTGACATTATGTAGAATGGCTTGTTAGGAAGCTTTTGGAATAAAGCTGCAGGGCTTTCAAAAGGTACAATCTGGAGAGCAACCAGATACATCCAGTCCTTCATTATTTGCAATTCTGTGATAAGCAAGCTGAATCATGCTGGCCATGAGGGTTGATTCCCATTTGAAATGGCACATGGACCAGTAGCTGAGACATAAAGGAGGCCAAGCTGAGAGTAAAAATAAAGGGACATGTACACAGGAAGTACAATATTGTTTCTTGGTTCCACAGCACACTGTAAGTACTGTACTGCATCCCAGTTGCAGCCTTCCACAGTGCTGTACAGCTCAAAGGCAATGTATGGAATGCAGGAGGACATATCCTAAAGTAACCAAGGATATGCTACTTGAAGTAAAAATCCAGCCTGTTCACAAAGGTGGCTAAAATTATTGTGTGGTGAGGCTGGCTCAGAAACCTCTCAGGCATTTCCTCTAGCCTCTTCTCTCAGTCTACTCACATTCACTCACTGGTGGTACACACAAACTGAACTCAACAACTATGAAAGTTGTCATTTTTTTCCTTCCTTCTTTTTGTACAACTATCCATCTAATTCTTCTCTGCTTTCCTGTCACATAGGGCTCTCACTGTTCTCTATCCCTGCTACAGAATCACCCTGGGCTCACCACCAGAGACTCAACTGAATCTGCCTCATTGTATCTCCCTCATTTACTCTAGTGATCAACATTCTCCTTATCTTAGTACTACCCTGTCTGTGTAAGGCAGTATCAACTTACCAAGTTGACATGCAGAATCCCCTTATTCCACTCACATTAGTGATGCCATAGCATTTGTCATTGATGTTTGCTTCCTTTAAATACAGTTTCTAAAATGTTTGCTCTCCTGTTTGGAATAATTTAATCAATCTTTTTTTTCTGGGTATTCCAGTAGCTTTGATTATTAACACACTAGTTCAATGTTAACCCTCTAAGTTCATGCATAACTGTATCAGTTTGGTCTCCTCTCTGTTTTCTGTATTTATATATAAATGCTCTCTCCTTAACACAACTATAAGTTCCCAGATGAGAGGGAGCATGAATTACTTTTGCTTACTTATTTAATAAGGATTAATGATCTTTAGAGCTCCACTGGTCAGTCAGTTGACAGTAATGAACAAGTCAGGCCCTTCTCTAGTAGTCCACATGTAACTTACACTCTAAACTGTAGTAATTATGTGCATGCAGTGAATAGTAAAAAATAATATGAAGAACTGTGAAGAATAACAGTGTGCTAGGAACATAAGCACCTTTCAAGAGAATTCTCCAGAGCTGAGATTGAAATGATAAAATAGAAGCCAACAGGAAGATAGGGTCCTCAGAAGCTTGGTACCTAAGGGGACCAGAGTAAGGTTTGGTGCATACACTGCAGAAGGCAAAAGGCAAGCCACTAGATGAGGCCAATTAAGAACAGGCTAGTTGCAATTCCTGGCACTAAGCCACAATCAGGAAGCACTGTCCACAGGAGTCTGGACTTAGGCAGTCTTTCAGTGTCATAACAACCATGGCAGGACACTACTCAACAAGACTATCTCTGGACCTTTGTTGTTGCTTGGTTTTAAGACAATGCTTAATACCCAGGCTGTAAAAAAACCAAACACAAATGCTTAAGACTGACCTCCAACATACCAGGCCAGGATACAAAGTGAAGGAAATGACCCAAAAGTGTGCTGTGCAGCATAAAGAATAAGAGGATCTGCTATGGACAGCTTCCACCTTAACTAATTTTTCTTCAGTTCAATACAGACCACAGACCAATGACAACAATGCTATGGGCTAACGACTACCCCACATCATAAGTTAGATGTTCAAATGCTTTATGCAGGCCACTTAACAGATGGTGGCAAAGCCATGACCCCAGAGGTGGGGAAGTTGTACATTAAATTAAGTTTCCACTTTCTGTACATGTTAAGATGCCCAAAGCAATATATTTTGTTTGTATAAGATACATTATATAAACTATATTTGATAAGAGAGATGACTGCTCCTTCTCAACTTAATCAAAGAATGCTTACTTAAGTGCTTTTTTAATTGAATCAGATTTTAATGCTGTCGTATAATCTTGGTTAACAGTGCTCATCTTGATTATTCTAACAAAGAAGAAATTAATACTTGAGTTGGAGAGTTCATGTGTCTCTATAAAAACAAAACAAACAACAAACAGTAGAAAATTCAGAACAGGTACCTGGGACTTCTGTAAAAGTTTCTCCAAGAACAGAGACATGGAAATTGAGTCCTAAGTCCTTTAGATGCATTATTACCTTAAAAAAACTCTCTGGATCTTTGTCGTGCTCCCTGTAAATAATCAGAAAATAGACCTATTATTACCTCAGGGTACATGACAAGGAAAGTATTCTGTTCACATGGTATCAGTTCCTGTCAAGATCTTGTGCTGGTGATGAAGTCCACCCCCCACACACAAACTGTAACTCCAACTTGTGAGGCATCTCACATCTAGATCTGCTCTCAGAATCAAACTCAGCCCCACTTATGTGTTATGAAACAGAAGAGCCTTTTATTGGAAGAGAAATCTGTCTTGATTTTGTATTTATAAGTAAGACTAAGGAAAGTATATAATATTTCTCCTTCCAAATAGTTAATTTTCCACTAAGCACAAATTTATTTTCTTAAAAAAATTCTTGAAAGGATTATTCTTTGTTAGTCAACATGAGAATATAACAAGGATGCTTTGCCTTTCCTCAGGAATGAAGCCCTTTCTCTCACAGGTACCCATCTTCATTACGCTGCCCAGGAACACACAATTTAAGAGAGACTATACCCCCTTCCACTAATCTCTTATTTTCAACAACTCAGTAGAAAATTATAATGCAATAAAAGGGATGGATAAGTCTGAATCTGTCTCTACCAAATATTGACTTAGAGAGTCAACATTAAAAGAATCAGAAGAAAACATTTTCATTTCACACAGGCATAAAAACCATCAAATGTTTTTGGCTTGTTCAGTTTGTCAATCTTTTTTAATGACAGAATGAGAGGTTAAAAGACAATAAAATTAAAGAAAAGCGTCCTTTAACAAATATTTAAATGGAATATTATTTTAACATTCTAAGGTGTGAATATTTCAGTATTTCTTGCATTTAATTACACTGTTTTTAAATTATCTTATTTCAGACAGATGTAGACCAGATGTCTTCAAAATATTTGTTTTTTATTTATAATTTAGAAATTTGATTTTTTTCATTAGAGAAAAGTTATATACCAGCAACTGAATTTCTCATTTACTAATTATATAAAATAAATATGTACAATTATTAAACTGCTATATAAAATATGAAAATTATATCATTCAGAAAATCTCAAGAAAAAATGACATCTGTACCCCTTAATGTGTTAATTCACAATTCAGTCAATATTTTCTGTATCATGAATTGAAACAAATGCATCTTCTAATTAACATTTTAAAACAGCATTTATAATCTTATGAAACTGTAAGATCTCATAAAATTAGAGTTCTCAAACAATTTGTTTTAAGTGCTATGTCTCAGTTTGATTTACTTCAAATAATAAAAGATGCAATGGCAAAATGTTCATTGCTTTTTAAGATGATGTGTATTATATACATGTACCATTGGGAAGTGTTTGGATAGTTTTCATATATACTACTGCTGTGGGCAAGAACAAAGACTCCAAACAGTTTGAGAGGAAAGAATATACCATATGCAATCTTCAACTCTATCAATCAAATAACTGCCACCTTATCTGTAAAATGCTCTTATAGTCTGACTCTCTTGGAGATACTCAGATGAAAAGGATGGAAACAATATAACACAATACAGCTTGAAGAGAAAGTAATACTGTAGGGAAATCTAACCACTCAGTTCTCTTAATTTTTCATTTGGCATTCCAAAAATCTGGCTACAGATCCTTAGTATATCATGTATTCTAAATATTGTCTCATGTGCAGGGGAAGATTTGGGGGTGGGCACATGCATGGAAACATAAAAGGAGATGCAGTTTGTAGGTGGGATGAGACTTAACTGGTAAAGAGTAGCATTCCTAAAACTTCCAGTATTTTTAAAGCAGTAGGATTTAAGAACATTCATTTTCATTGTTTCTACACAAAATAAATGCATTGCAACCTACCACGTATTTAGGATATTCCTTCTAGGTAGACAAAAGCTTAAATATCTAACTGTCATTTTGTATAAGAACACAAAATAGATTGGTGTGAATTTTGTTTATATTACAATATATAGCTGAACATAAAGTAGACGTTTTCTTTTTAAAAGTTATCCCTCACAAATAGAGAAACTTTAGACTCAAGTTACAAAATGTGTCATGGCATAGAGGATCTCTTTACGCATTTTGGAAATAGCTGTTAACCTTTACCTGATGAGAATTTTGGATGAATTTTAGCACTTCTTCACTTGATGGTACTAGAAAGAGGAGACTCAGAAAAATTAAACACTGAGGTGAAATCATTTTGGGAAGTATGCCCTAACAATTCTAAGTGCTGAGTGGTTTTGAACACAAATACCAAAAACCCCATTACCACCACTGGCAGGCCCCCCCCCCCATTGATTAAGTGTTCACTAGAGATCATGAGTAGCAAGCAGGTTTCTATCACCACTGGGCAAGAAGTTTCTAGTGATAGCATGGGGACAATTTTGGTCTTGTTCTGCAGTCCTCTTAGAATACCAGACATGAGATGGTAGAAGCAGGCCAGTTGTCTGAACAGGGCACCATGCTGGTGTCAACAGTGCAGGAAAGGTGAGCTTAAAACAAAATTGCTTCCTAAAATATGAGGGTAGGAAAAGAGCAATAATTCTCAAGGTATTCTTCAGCATATATGCTCTACAGTGTTTTATGTATACATTAGTAGATTATACTATAGCTATAGTCTCAATTATTGGATTTATGTTGCTTAAAGCTCCATATAATCAGTATCAGGATAGTTTTATGTCAACTTGACTTACACTAAAATCATGTGAAAGGAGGGAACCTCCATAAGATCACGTTGTAGGCCAGCCTGTAATGTATTTTCTTAACTGGAGCTTGATAGTGGAGGGCCGAGCCCACTGTAGGTGATGCCAGAGCAAGCCATAGGGAGTAAGCCAGTAAGCAGTACCACTCTGTGGCCTCTGCATCAGATCCTGCCTCCAGGTTTTTTCCCTGTTGAATTTCTGTCCTGACTTCAATGATGATAAATAGCAACACCAAAGTAGAGGCCAAATAAATCTTTCCCTTCCCAACTTGCTTTTTGGTCATCACCCTAAGACAATCAGTTTAGCTGAAAGTTCTTCTGGATTTTCTTTTTGGTGAAATGGGAAATTGTCTAAAAGTCAACCTCTAAAGATGCCACATATAACAACCATACCTGATAACAAGGCAAGAGTGACTAATGAATGGCAGAGCCAACTACTGTGTCCTGCAGGGGCTGAGTTTTAGGCATCTAATGGGCCATGCAGTGCCTCTTATACTAATGAACCCATTTAGCAGAACATCCTACTATGCCTTAACTTACTTTCGAATTAGTCTAAGTGAGAAATTTCCCTTCATGTAGTTGCAGCAGGAAGTATCACATGTATAGTGAAGGGTCTGACGATGACACTTCTCCTGCGATGAAACACACTTTCACAAGACACTTGTCTCCAGATCACCATCTCTGTTCTCACATTTCTGCTGGGAAATGGCTGATGGAGTCTTTACAGGACAATTTGCTAATGGTCATGATAAACCTTAATGTATGTACCACTTTTGCTCTAGTAATTAAAATTTATGAAAGCCAGCCTAAAAAGATGCACAGAAATTCTGCTACAATGTGTTTGTAACAGCACTACTTATAATGGCAAGTTTACAAAAATCTAAAGTGGTGACAATTAAATGTATTTTGTTATATATGATACAATTCTTAGCAGCCATTAAAAATAATGTTGCATATATGTGATTCTGGACATGGAAAAATATTCAGTACTAAGTATTTAACAGCCAATGTACTTTGAGTAAAAGGTGTTGCAGGGAAACATGAACTTTGTGATCTGCCTGTTCAGGACAAATAGATGCCTGTAATTGTTACAAGGCTCATCTCTATCCTTAGGCTTGGTTTGGCTTGTTTTCTATTTTGTTTTTAATAATCGTTTGTATAAATGATTTTGAATGTTTTAAAGAACCTACTTTAATATTCTACCACAACTCTGTGTTCATAGGCTTTCTTAACTTGAACATTTTAGTACCAAGCTGTTTCATTTTGTTTTTCTCACGACCTTCTGTGTTTGACAAATGCCAGTCAAGCAAACTTGTTCTAATAAACAAGACATTTAAGTCAAATGTGTCAGAGTCCAGGCTTCCTGATCCTTACTGTGTAGGTAAGGATAGAACAGTCTGGCAGAGAATTCATTCCTCCACACCCCCCTTCAGCAGAAGAGACCAGCAGGGAAATATTTCAGGCTTCCTGGAAGCAGAAGATACGGCAAGAACAGCTTTTATTCCCAAATATTATTCAGAACATTTGAAAAGCATAAACTGTTTCCATGTGTTTTTTTCTTCCTATATCTGTCTCTCTCTGTTGCCTTTCCTGTTTCATTTTAGAGAGCTAAATTTCTTCTTATTCCTCACTTAGCACTCATTCAGTAAATATTTATTGAGGATTTCTAAGTTCTCCATACTTGTCACTTATACTGTTACCATTTCTGATTTTCCCACATAACTGTGTATATATTGAGCAGTTTCTTTGATCTGCCTGGCTTTGGAGAAACTGGCTCTTCTCAGAAGCACACTACTCTGCATTTAGAGCTCCATGGGAAGGGCAGATGATGCCTGCTTTGTTCACTGGGTACCAACCAAGTGCTGAGCAGAGCATTGGGGAACATTATTTGTATTCATTAATATCCAGGTTTCTATTTTGAGGGGTATAGATTCCTTATTTACTCCTCTGATGTGGGTGAGGATGAGTTCTGCCAATGGATTGAAAGCTGACTGACATATATCACCTTCATAAGCACATCAGGGAGCAGTTCTAGATAGCTGCTGATCTATCTAGAATCTGTAGAGATTCTGTGTCAAGATAAGCAGGTTCAATCCCCTATACAGCATTACAAAGGTGAAAGGAGATTCTTTTGTCTAAGCAACTGAGTCCTATGGTGGTGCGGAAGTGTTCACTAGTGCAGAATAACCTAGTTTACCTCAACCAGAGTTAATCTGTAGTGCATAGTCAGCTGCTCTATAAGTGCCCCACATTCCTACTAAGCACCTGACCATAATCTTAAATGTCTCAAACAAATAACCATCAAAGAAAGCCATTCCAGCACCAGAGGACCACACAGAAATCTCAGAGCAGAACCCACACGCTACTTCTACAGAAGTCATACTTTTCTTCTGTTTACCTTTGTCTTCCTGTCTCCTTCCTGTGTATACATTGGTATATGCAAGGGGATGTAAGCTCATACCTTTGGCCCACAGGTTCATTTTCGAAACATTAAGCCACAGGCACAAAGTAATTGAAGAAGACAATAAATATGGAGAAGTAATACATAATCAGAACTCTTCTATGAGATTGTTTCAAACATCTTGACCTTTCTGAGGAACCTATCTCTACCTCATTATAAACACTACCTCGCAGGGTGTGAGCCTATAATTTTAGCACTTAGGAGGCTAAGGCAGAAGAATCTGAAGTTTGAGCCAGGCCTAGGCTAAATACTGAGATCCTGTTTCAACAAAAGAAAACTATCTCTCCATTAAAAACAACTAATTAACCAACTAACTAAAACCTTAAAACATTTCACACTTACAAATTCAGTGATGTGCTTCTTACTCAAACACAGGCTGTTCTATCTCCTAAACTGGTTGTCATGATCACTGATTAACTAGATATTCTTTTTCTTTCCTCTTTCTCTCCCTCCTTTCTTTCTTCCTTTTTTCCTTTAGTTATTTCTGGAACTAGCTCTGTAGACCGGACTGGTCTGGAACTCAGAGATCTGCTTGTCTCTGCCTCCTGAGTGGAAGGTTTAAAGGCGTTCACAAACAGCACCCTGCTATGCTTTCTAAGAGGCACACTTTTCACTTGCTCTGTCTGACATCAACAAGTAGTGTGCAGCTTCTGTTCAAGGATGGTTTACTGAGTAGTCCTCCCTCCTGGCCAGTGTCTCCATCTAACTCCCTTGCTCCCTCTTGCCCCTGCAATCTCACGTCCTCTCTTTCTTCCCTCCAGGTCCCCATCTCATTTGTCTTTTACTATGTAAACCTTCCAGTAACAATTATTTCTTCAATATTCCCCCTTATGTTTTTTAAAGCCCTTCCACATGGGTAACTGAATAGTAGTCATACTGCTTTCTGCCCTTTCAACTAGCTTTCAGAGAGAAAGGCAGTGCAGAGAGAAAAGAGTCCAGGAATAGCCAGCAGATGTGCTGTAAAGCTGGGATAGAATCAGCTTCTGTGAACTACTATCCTTAGTAACTTCTGAGATCAATGTTTTTATGCTCCACATAAGAAAACAATTGATACTCATCTTTTTGTTCCTGGTTTGACAACAATATCTCTAGTCTCATCCATGTTGATGCAAGTAACAGGATTTCTTTCTTTTTTACTGGCTGAATAGTATTCTACTGTATGCATGTATCTTGTTTTCATCATATATTTATCAGCTAGTAGGCATAGGGCAATTCTACATGCTAGCAGCTGTGACTGATGCTGTAATAAAGAAGGTACATGTGCCTTCGACATACTGGTCTTTCTCTTTACATAGACAGCTAGTAGTATGATAAATGCATCACAGGGGGTTCTGGTTTTAATTTTGTTGTTCTATTTTAATATAGAGTCTTATCATAGCACAGCTGGCCTTAAACTGTGTCCTCTAGACTAACCTCAAAGTCCTGATTGTCTGTTCTGAGTCTCCCAAGGGTAAGGATTACAAGTATGCTATAATGCCTTGAGGAATAATGCTACTGTACATTGTAAAGATTTGTTACTTCTATTGGTTTAATAAAATGCTGATTAGCCAGTAGCTAGACAGGAAGTATAGGTGGGGCAACCAGACTAGGAGAATTCTGGGAAGAGGAAAGGCAGAGAAGCAGTCGCCTGCCTGACACAGAGGAAGCAAGATGAGAATGAGGGACTGAGCAAAACAGTACCAAGCCACATGGCTAAACACAAATAAAAATTATGGGCTAATTTAAATGTAAGAACTAGTTAGTCATATGGCCCAGCAGTTTCTGTATTATTAATCCTTCAAGGCAATTACTTCATAAGTGGCAGCAGGACTGGTTGGGCAGGACAGAGAAACTTCCTACAACACTGCCTGACATTGGTGTGTTTTTTTTTGTTATTAAATTATTTCTTTTATTGTTTGAGAATCTAATCAATTTATCTCCCCTCTACTTTCTACCGAGAAGGCATTCTAGATGCTAAGGTGTTTCAAGCTCAATACTTCAAGGAACATGGAGCAGGGAGTCATGCTGTCAACCTCCGTAGTAGAGGTCTCTTGGTGTTTACAAGTTAATGCTGAGGTTGCAGCGGCAGAAGCGTGTAAGACATGCCAATGAGTATAGCACTCTGGTAAAGGGATAATGTCAAAAATTTCAAATAGAGCTGAGAGTCCAGGTTAACACCCAAGAAAGAAGCAGAATGGGTATGTGTGTGTAGGGGAGACACAGAGAGACAATCTTAGTACATATATCTCTAAGAGATAGCACTTAAGAAACTTCTGAGCTATGCTATACTTATAAATAGAAGCATGGTCTTGATGAAATTCAAGGGAAGGACCACAAGGCTGCTTATAGAGTCTACATGAGTAGTGCCCTGGATTGAGGCTAGGAAAAGGAAGGTAATGTCCTGGCCTACATGATATTTCTATTAACATGCTGAAATTAGCCATCAAAAAGATTCAAATTAAAGAACTAAAATTTGAAATCATAGATATCAGAGTTTCATGCAATCTGTATACTGATATACTTATTTTTCTTTTCTTTTCTTTTTTTAAAACTTTATTTATTTGCCTTGGTGTTTGCCTGGAACTGGGAACTGGAACTACAGACAGTTGTGAGCTGTCATATGGGTGCTGGGAATTGAAGCCTGGTCCTCTGGGAGAGGAGTCAGTGCTCTTAACTGCTGAGCCATCTCTCCAGTCCCTTATTTTTCTTTTCAATAACAGAGAGGGGGATGGAGGCCTGTTATAGAAAATCTAGATATGTTAGATTTATGTTAGAGATATGTCCCCACTTCAGCTTTAGTCAGTAATCCCATCTCTGCACCACAGTGTTTGCTGTCTTTGATATGCCCTTTTCTTATTAGCAAGAGAGCTTTTTGCAATGTACTTTTGCTAGGTGACTCTTCACAGGTTGTCTCATCTCACAGTGGCAGCTGCATCTCTTTCTTGACCTCCTGGGTTTCTCAAGAGTCCTTTTCTTGGATGAGAGTGCTTCCTAGTGGGTCTCCTGCTCCAGGTCTCTCCTGCTTGCTATGTTCTCTTAGCAGACACTTCTGCTCATTAATAGGACCCTGACTTGATCTCTAAATCCCATGTTGTCACTTCAGCCTAGAACCCTTGGCTGTGTTATTACATCTTCCTGTTCTTTCTATTTGATTAAGCTCCAATGATTTCCTTGAGAGGTTCCCCTGGCTAGAAGCTTGGCTGCCCCAGGCTTTCTCTTATTTCCTTACTGTAGGTTGCATAAATACTTTTTCTCTAGCAGTCTGACTTGCCAGTAAGCTCTTTCTCAACAATTCTAGTCAGGAACCCCAAGGACACACATCCTGCAGCAAACTGGTAGGCCATAATATCAATTAAGCTGCATCAGCCTTCCCTACTATAGAATATCCTTCAGCAGTCATCATCCCGCACTGTTCTATCTCAATGAGTATGGCTATTTCCTCAGATGGGGAAATCTCTACAAATTTTTCATCTCTTTGGTTTGTTACTAAGCCTTGCCATTTTTTCCCTCAAATATGGTAACTAATCAATCAATTAGATTTTATTTTGGATTTAAACATCATTTTGTTCTAAACTGCATGAAGACCATATGTTTGCAACTGGCTGCTAATAACACAAGAACTAATACCACAGTGCATGTCCCTTCTGCTTAGACAGTTCTCCCAGGATCTAGTCTAGAACATTCTTTGATTGTCATTAACTGTTTTCCCCTCTTGAATAAAAATAAGATGATTTCCTGTCTTACCCTGGCTTCCAGGGAGCTCATAGACAGTGAATATATAGTAATTACCCAGTAATTATCAATAAAAACAATTATACTGAAAACACACAATAACAGGAAAAAAAAACATTCTAAAAGCTTTCTATATGGGATCCATATTGAGAGAGGTATGCAGGAGACAGAATCAGTAATCTAGGGATCAATTGCATTTATCCTGGATGGACAGGAAGAAAGTAGACCAAAGAATACAAGTGAGGCTTAAAGTCCATGAGGGGGACATGAGGGGATATGACACATGTATCATCAGAAGGAGATCATATTTTTTTTTACATCTGCATGAACACCTATAATTAAATTTTCAATAAAAAGTACATACCCATTAGAACAAATGCAAACAGCTCAGAGATACATGCTTGCCTATCCTGCTCCCACTGCTCAGGGGTCACTAATACTAGCAGCTGTTTGGTGACTTAGTCCCAAGTTTCTTTCTATATATTATATACTAAAAAATACTCACTTAATGGTATTTAATATCCAGCTTTCTCATTTTATGAGATTAATGTCCACCATTCTGCACTTTATATTTTCACTAAATGTCTGTCTATCCTAGCAGCTAAGTGCATATGACATTTTAATATCATTATATAATATTTTAACTTTTCATTAGATAGTTCTCATATTTGACATCAAATTGCTTCCAGTTTAAGTGTTTCATGCAATGCTGAAAGTGACACCTATTTCTCATAGTCTCAAAGTTGTTTTTCCCAATTCATGCAGTTTCCTTCTACTCTACCAGTATGCAAGTGCAGAGCTCTTCACCAGGGACCTTGTGATCACAGGTACCACATTTGTCTACTTTTGGTACTTACTTGTTTGCAAGGTTATAACTACTTCCTCCTATGTTGTAAGTTCCTCAAGAGCAGACAGAGGTCATGCTTTGTTATCATCCACTGCCTTATACAGTGGTTTGCATATCATTGAAGAAGTTATTAAACTAAATTGACTCTTAGTCTAGATTAGTTGTCTATGAATTTTATCTTTTTACCTCTTCTCCACCAGAGTAAGTGTTTTAGTACTTTTAGAACCTAACTCTGCAGAATCTTCATCTGGCTTTCCCAACAATAGTCAGAACGCAAAAAAAAAACCCCAAACAAAAAAAACCCCAAAAAACCTTAAAACCTATCACACAGTATTAATGATCAAATTTCCCTCTGGAGTCAGCATGTTACCATTCAGCCAATATTCTCTAAGCCATAAGAAGATTGATTTAAAAAAAATCTGTCTTACTGGCCAGCATATTGATAATTAGGCTATCTTTCCGATTTCAGGAAATTTAAAGACCTCTCCCTCATCTCCATTTTCATAGCAAGTGTTATCCTCTATACTTCAAGGTCATCACAGAACTTCAGATGCTCACTTTTCAAATCTGCTTCCAAAATGGCTATATTACACCTTTCTTTTCAACACAATATTTCCTGTTTTCTCTTCTCTCAAATGTATAATAGACAAGAATCTATTAATTTGAAAGTCCATTGACTCATCAAATATTCAAATGTCTCCGTGGCTCTCATTCCTCCATATTCTCTTTCCTCATTTTGCCCCAAGCTCTTCTGCCTAAAGGTCTTGTGTCTGAATTTCCCCCTTTCTTTGCCATCCTTGTCCACTACTTCTGTCACCAACTTTGACTTTATTGCTACTTGCATTTATCCTGAGAAATTCTATCTCAGTCTGAGCCCTGCACTAACAAGAGTTTACTATAGATGGTTTCATGAATGTGTCCTTTTCTACTGCCTGCTATTTATCTGTATGCGATACTCTTATAAAGGTCTGGAAGCCGTACATCTGAGTAAAGTTCCTAAATACCATGTGTCGTCAAGCATTTAAAATAGGGTTTGAAATGAGCAGACGAGTGACGGCTGCACCCTCGCTGAAGGTGCTGTATATATATTTTTAAAAGTTTGGAAGATTGGTCTACCAAATGACATATGCCTTTTTAAAAACAGAGAATTAAACTTGGTTTGGAATTATTACATGCCTCTTGAAAAATTGATTTCCCATCTTAATAAAAGGTTTTTATATTCAGCTGTGAACATTTTGTCATGACTAGAAAAGACAAGGTCTTTAGTTATGTGGGGGAGAATATTTGTTTCAGGAGGGAAAGCCAGTCTAAAAACAAAACCAGAAATGGACAGAGAGCTAAATAAGAAGTTCCTCCAATGGAGAGAAAAACACTAGAGCTCTGCACATTTTCTCTGTTTTCCAGACCCAAAGAAACTGCTTTGTTTGTTGGTTGAAGGAGATCTCCCAGCAGAGATGGCCTCCCTTACATAGTGGTGACTATAGCATGTGAGCTCCATCAGACCTACCCACTGACTCCTGCTGCTGCACATGCTGCACTCCATTTCAAAACCAGTATTTAAATGTAGCTCAGCTTTCTCTCCCATTCTCTTAAACAACAACAACAAAAAAGGCAAACCTGCACTGTTCTATGTATCCCTCTCATAATGTCACAAGAGATAGAGCCCAGTGCCAATCCCAGTCTTCTGTTGCTTATTACTAAAGTTATTAAGAGTTAAAGAAGACTTTCATTTATATGGAGAGAACAAAGATATTTTGAATACTGAAAGGGCATTACATCTTATAAATGAATTCTATCATTCAAGGAAAGGTCCTTTCCCATTAAGAAGCTTAGTAAACAAAAGTCCTCATAGTTAAGTACAGTTAAATGTACTTACTGACAGGGACCATCACAGTGCTGCATTTGCAGTAAAGAGCAGGTAACAAAGAAGAAGTTTGTTAGATGGTGTACTTCTTGAGAGATCATTCATAAAAATAAATTGCTTTAGCAATGCATGTAAATTCTGTCCCTCAAAAGGAAGCTATAAAAAGCCAATCATAATTCCATGTATGATTATCATTTATTTTAATGTAATTAATTTGTGTGAGTGGGGTACAATGCATATACACTAGGGTATAGGAGTGCACACCCATGCACATACATAGAGGGCAGAGGAGGACTTGCGAGTCTTCCTCTATTATTTTCTGTCCTATTGCCTTGAGATGGGGTCATTTATTGAACTGCAAGTTCATTTCAGCTAGGCTGGCTGGTCTATGAGCTCCCAGGATTACCTGTCTCTGCCCCACAATGCTGGGCTTACAGTGCTGTTATACCTGGCACCATAAAAATATGTGGTTACTGGGGATTTGAACTCAGGTCATTATGCTTGCAGAGCAAGCAAGCTTAGCCACTGAGCCATCTTCCCAGGCCCCAATTATCATTTTAAATGTGCTTTAATCAGTATTAAATTGTGCAGCCCAGTATAAAGCTAGTTAAAGTCTCAGTTCTGATATTTATTAGCAGCATTCCAGAGCAAGCAAAAACAACTTACTTCTCTGCAATAATATATCTAAAAATACTTCACAGCTTCCCAAGGGTATTCAGAGACATGATATATAAAGAGAGAATTTGTAGTGTCTGGTAAACAGTAAATACACTTCAATAAAGAATGGCCACTGTTTTTATCACCACCATTGCCATCATCTTCCTGTCAGTCTTTAGTTAGCAGCTCAAAATGTAGGAATCTTGGAGTTACGTTTACTAAGCATTGTACTGAAGAAAACTAGAGTTTGCTATATTTTTTTAATCAGTCATTTATGTTACAGTGGACATAATATTTACAATTATACATGGAAATATCTACAGTAAAAGTCAGCTGTGTCCTAAACTCAGTTATCAGTCAGTACTCAAAAACATTATTGTAATATGAAAATTCAAACATGATTTAAAGTAAAATTTGTACTGTGTATGAAGTGTGAGTTCACCAAAATACTCAAAATTGCTGGCCAACCCTGTCAAATCGCACCATAAGTCCAGCCACTCAAGCCACTATTAGCCCAGTTACTCTCACACCAGTAAACAACTCAATTTTCACTTATCTGTGTAATTCCTTTCTGGGTACTAATGAGACTCCATCAACCCTTCCCATGGCTACACAGTAGCCTACTAATCTCCTTTAATAAGTACAAATAAAACTGGGGAGTAAATTGTCATTCCTCCCTCCTCTTTAGAGCTATCTAAAAGCAGAAGTGACAGTTATGAGTGAGCAGCACCAGAGGACATAAACCTGGGAAGGTACACACCAGGTAGAGAGGCTGCTTAAGATGAGATCAAGTAGGTGCAGGTAAGAGTGGAGAGCTGGCCCATGCCTCTCCAAGGGCAAGCCTGGGCTCCCTTAGCAAACCCTAATAAGGTGCTAGTGCTCTGCTTCCCTGTGCCCAGTTTGGTTGTGAAGGGAAGGAATGAAGGACAAAGTAGGGGTTACATAAGCAAGCGGCCTATCTAGTACAGGGTAGTTTTCCTAGTTGATAATCCATTCACTTACAAGTTAGAGTGTCACTGGATGTTGAATTTCCCTTAGAACACAACATCTACGATCATCTTTAACTCTATTCTAGAAGTCCAGCATCCTCTTCTGGTCTCCACAGTCACTATGCACATACATACAGGGAAGTAACACTCTTTCACATAAAATAAACATAAATAAAATTTTAAGAAGTTTTGGAATCTATCCTATTTTATACTAAAATTCCATAAAAATCTTGGCATTAAAAAAATCACATTTATTTACTATCTTAGGGTTTCTACTGCTATGGAGAGACACCATGACCACAGAAACTCTTATAAAGGAAAACATTTAATTGGAGTGGTTCAGTTATCATTCAGAGATTCAGTCCGTTATCATCATGGTGAAACATGGCAGCATGCAGGCAGACATGGTGCTGGAGAAGTGGCTGAGAGTCCTATATCTTGCAGGCAACAGGAAGTATTTGTTTCACTGGGCAGTATCTTGAGCATTTATGAGAGCTCAAAACCTACCCCCATAGTGACATGTTTCTTTCTACAAGGCCACACCTCCCATCGGTGCCCCTCCTTTTGGGGGCCATTATTTATTTTTGTGTGCTTGTGGGGGTTCCACGGCATGTGAAGGTCAGACACTGGCCTGGAGGAGTCACTTCTCTCCTTTCACTACGTGGCTCCAGGGACAAAGACCAAGTCAACCATGTTTGGGAAAGCTTTCCATCTGCAGGGCATCTTGGTAGCCCCTAAAAATATTTTTCTTTTTCTAAAAATGGGACCCATAGCATACTTTCTATGTGATAAATCTATCACAAAGATTTTGAACTAAATGTACAATAAGTTATGATGCTACTTTAATTAGGAAATATATGACAGATATCTGGACAGGATATGAATTTGTGAAATAGAATTGAAGATTTTTTTTTTCTTTTTTGGTATAGAGTTTCTTTAGAATTCATTGGAACTTTGTTTCACAATTTTATATTTTTACACTCATTGACAGTTTTTAAAATTAAAAGCTAGGGTAATTGTTAGTAAATTTCACATTTTGGAAGTATTAAGCTAAAGTATAGTTTTAACTATTTAGATAAAATTACTGCATTCATATCATTTATAAAACACATAAGTATTAAGTGCCTCTGGCCAAGTGCTTTAGTTGAATATTACTATTCTTCAGAAGGAATAAGGCAGACTATCTTATTTACAGAATGACTGAGAACAGAACACAACAGCTTAGTTATAGACTCCCTTTAACTGACATTGCTTTTGCTATACCACTGAGATTCTAATAGTTGAGAACAGCAACAGAATCTTGTACCTTATTTTAGCCTTGGGACAAACTTTTCCTTGTATAAATTTAGGGACTTATTTGGTGACAGAGAACTAGGCACCTTCTTCTAGACAGGCTTTGAGCAAGGTGCTAGGATACAAGCCTAATCAATAGGTCACAAGAGTCCACCTCCAGGACATGACATTCTAGTCCAGTCAGAGGTCACCATGTTCTGTGCTATGCTCTATGGAGCAGAAGGAAGCCTACCATCATCCACCACATCTCATCTGTCATAAAATTCCTTATAGGGAAATGCCTGAAATTCCTTATAGGGAAACTTTACACATGTCCTGGTAGTAGTGCAGGACTGTGTTCACAGTAGCTCTCTCTTAAACAAGATTTAATGGAATTAGACAGTGAGTGAAAATTCCTTTTTGGAGATTCATTTTGTGAAATGAGCTAAGAAAGCTTCTGACTACAAGAATCTCTGAGGAATAATCTTTGTATTAGCAAGAACAAATACTGTTGTGATGCTTAGTCTAAAGATATATCTTCTGTTCTTTTGGGATTAGGAAGGGACCATAAGTGGTTAAGTGGGGGAGGAAGAGGGAACAGTTTTGAATGTGAAGAGTACACAGGAAGGTAAAAACTGTGTGACCTTGCAAATGGACTCTTTGGGCTTCTGGGTATGACATCAAAGCTCATGCCAGGGGTGATGAGCAACGTGTAGAAGTGTGACAAAGAGAGCCTGACAAACCTTTACCCACTTTACAACTGCTCGAGGTAGTGTTCAAAGTAAGGATGACATTTATTCCAGGTTAATCACTTTACACAGCTTCTGGTTCGGCAGGCTTCTGAGTATTGGCTCAAGGCCAGCATTGTATAGATCAGGGCAGGGTGGGCGGGGCATCTATAAGTTCACTGCAGTTCAGGTACAGCTCCAGGCCCTGCATCATTTTATATATAGGTATGTGATATTACTTTTCAATTTAAATTTCCAAAAATGTGAGAATTTCACGAGTACTGTAGTTTCATTAGTTCCACAGTTCTCCCCTAAACTCCTGCAATTCCCTCACTTTCTTTCAAATTCATGACCTCCTCTTCAATTGTTATTGTTAAACATATATGCATATATAAATACAACTTAAATCAGTTTAGTGCTCCTTCTATGTATATGTGGCTGACCACTTGGGATTAAATAACCTACTGGGACACTGGACAAGACTGAATCTTCTCTCAGCCTGTGATAGGGCCCTGTGAGAGTCAACAATGAATGGATAATGAAAATGTGGAATTCTATTTAGCTGTAAAGAAAAATGAAATAATGACATTTGTCAGTAAATGGATGGAACTAGAATATATTATACTGAGTGAGGTAACCGTGACCCAGAAAGACAGAGAGGGTTCTCTTATTTGTGATTCCCAGTTCTCAAGGTTTAGATATTAATATATAATGTGAACTTAGCACAAAAACACAGAGAGTAAAATAGAATCATGGGAGGGGAAGGAGCCCTAAAGGGTGGGATGGTAGAACATAAGCTAAATGAGAGGAGAAATGGGGGAATGGGAAAATCAGAACATTTAACTACGGTAGGAAAGGGAAGGAAATAAAGAAGGATTTGGAAGGAGGAGGGATAAATAACCCCAAGGATGTTTGAAAAGAAATAGGGAAACTTTATTTTTCTTTAAAAATACTGTACATGTGTGTGCATGTGTGTATATATGTATACAAAATGAAGTACATCGCTTAGGGTTGTAAGGCTCCTCTTAAGTGCCATAGATTAATAAAATGCCCAGTACCAGGCATAGGAAACCTCTCTTTGAGGTTGCCTCCCTGAACTTGAAGGTAAGACCTTATTGCTGAAGATACTATATACTTTGGACTTGGAAAAATTGATCTGGAAGCCTCCTGCCTAAAGACTAGCTTTTATATTATCTGAAGGTGCCACATAAGTTGCTAAGGGAAAAAACAATCAATATTCTTACCAGATGTGAAGCCTACAAATCGTAACAATGACCAGAATGATAAGATATTCCTAACGGTGCAATAGTGGCACTTACATCCTGGGAGTAACCAACAGCCATCTAATTGGAATTAAGGACTGCTCTTCTAAGAAGGAATTCAAGCTGAATACTATAAATATAGTCTACTACCTGTAACTTATAAAGTTATGGACCCTAGAGGAAATCCTACTATTCCCACTTTCCTAAGACAGCATATTCTCTAACTGAATTCTAAATATTTACCCTGTCTGATATTCTAAGTACTTATTCTGATAGGTATAGCTTTCATTCTTCATCAAAGAATGAAATCTGCTTCTTTTGCAGCAGATCAAGACAACTAGTCAAAATACAGAGAACAATTCACCCAGCTCTAACTAATACATGTACAATATAACACCTATACTTTCTAAGGCTTGGGAAATACTGGAGTAGAATAGGTAGAGAGATGGTAAAAAGCCAGAGCCCAGGGCATCTACTTCTAGACAGTGCCTTCTCTATATGATAAGAAAACCCCTCAACAGTATGACCAAATAAATAAGGCCAGCACAATTATACCACCAGCTGACATGCCAGTGTGGCTGGGGAGAGTTCAGCATCACAAATCAAAACAAAGCACTTCATAGTTTTACTGAGCTTCTAGAATACCAGTTCACATTTAGATCAGTTCACTGCTTTTTCTTGTAACATGAGTGACTCAGGAGCTGGGAATCATATGTCTATGGGAAGCCTTATTTCAATGCTCCCCCATTCCCTATTAAACACTCACTGACTTTTATTGGCATAAGTAGTTGTTTCTTCTTTTGAGATTTCATTTATTTTGTATTGAAATGATCTTGGAGTTCTCTGATGTAGGTGTCAAAAAAAGGCAATATTGAAACACATGTAGAAAGGTATCAGAAGTATTAATCATGTTCCTTTCCCTCTCTCAACTCAAATATGTCATATGGAAAAAAACATAATTAAAAATGTCTATAAAGGCATAATAGGCAAAGGGAAACTACAGGATAAATAATGAAGAAGGAAGTATTAGTTAATGTGGTTAAACTCCACCCCAATTGGTACTCCGTACTTTTCAAATCTACTCTGCCTTCCAGAAATGGCAGTAAGGACATTCTGCAGACTCTGCCCTTAGGTAAGGTTACTTAATAGACATGCAAAGAAGACAGTTAAATCTTGGTTTCTGAGACTGAGGTTTAAAAGCAGGTTTGGAAAATAATACAAAGTACAATTTCCTTAACACTGTTCTTACCACCTAAGCCACAAATAACAGACATCAAAACAGCCTCTTGGCTGGGGATGCAGGGTGTGTAGAGATGCTCTTAGATAGATATTCACTGAACACCAGTAAACATATCAGATGGACAGTGATGAGGAAATGATAAGATACTAATCCTTTGCAACTTAAATCCAGGGCAGTAACTGCTTTGCAGAGACCCCTGTGGTCAGCATGGCATGGCAATGATTGAGGAAAATAAAGAGCCTGGGTCAGGGAGGTCTGACAGCAAGCTTGCTGCTTTATGAGGTCCAAAGATATTAGAAATGAATCTAATTATGCAACCCCTAAATTGATAAAGAAGTTACTGAACAGAGCCATCGTGGCCTACATAGTGCAACAGCTAGCCAAAGAGCCCCTATAGACAACACAGGCATGAAGAGTACAGTCTGTATGCAAATGAGAATTAACTATGTAGACACCAACACTGGAAGGCCATCACTAAGAATCAAGCATGGTAATATGTGTTCAAATGTCAGGTGGAAATAAATCATCTCCATAAATCTCTTAAGCATTCTTAACTGAGTTATAGAGAAGTGCAGGTTTACAATGACAAAAGAAACTTACACAGCACTTATATGAATTATGAACTTCACAAGAATGTCATCTTTATACAAGTAGGTGCCATTTTTTTCTTAGGTTATAGAAGAAACAAGCCTAGAAGGGGTAAGAACTTTGCCCAGTGTTACATGGGGCAGACCTAGATTCAAGTCCAGATACAGAGAATGTACAGACATTACAATATGGCATATGTGGGCAGAGGAAATGATGACTTCTTGTAAATATGTGTTAAATGTATAAATAACTGAAATAGGGAATGGTTATGTGGTCCTTTGCAGTTATTACTATAGTTCAAGTACATTTAACTTGTATTTATGCTAAATTACAAAAAATACATTTGAAAGAAAATATTACCAGAATATAGCTTTAAAGTATATACTTAGCAATAGTCACTGCAAGATGAAAACAAATGTGGCTTGCTTTGACTCTTATCTCACTTAAAAAATATGTACCAATTTTCCTTTCCCCAGTGCAAGTCTCATTTTAAGATTTACTTTTCTTACTCTATATTTATTTGATGTTCTGCAATTGTCTCTTAGTCTGTCTCAATGTTTTCAGTTTTGGAAGGGTGCTGGGCTTGAACTTAACCTTGCTCCTTCTGGGCAATCACTTAACCATGAAGCCATAGCACAGACCTCTCCTTACTTTTTCGACTTGAGGCAGGACCTCACGAAATCACTTAGCTGCCCTTGAACTTGCACTCCTCCTTTCTTATTTTGTTTGAACTTTTTTATTTTTGAGACTGTAATATAATTACATCATTTTATCCTTCCCTTGCCCCCTCCCAAACCTCCTATACACTTCTTCCTCTCTTAGTTTCAAACTCATGACTATTTTTTCATTGAATGTGTATACATTTATATTTTACTAATATAATAGGCTCTGTATGATGTTACTTGTATTTTTCAAGGGCTTAACATTTGGCAATGGGCCACAGTTGGTATATTCTTCCATGGGGAAGACAGTTTCTCCTACTCAGCATTCCTTCCTTGCCTCTAGTTATCTGTGTAAGATTAAGGCCTCCAGGGCTTTTCACCATCCTCTTTGGCATGGTTAATATTGTGCTTGTTCAGCTCAAGTTTAGGAAGTCATGTTTAGGAAGGGAGAGTTTTATGGGTGAGGTTTCTGCCATTACTAGGAGATACAATCTCACAATAAAGTCCCTTGTCCTTTGGCTCTTAGAATCTTCCATTCCCTCTTCTGCGATGTCTCCTGAGCCTCAGGTGCATGAACGTTTTGTAGATGTATCTAATGAGACTGGGCTCCACATTTTTCATTTTAATTGTTTGTGGTTTTCTGTTGCAAACAGAAGTTTTCTTAATGAGGAGTGAGGACTACATTTCTCTATGGATATAAAGACAAATATTCAGAATGTAATTAGGTATTATTCTGGTTTAGTAAAGTAGTGAGTGTAGGTTCTCCTCCAAGATCCACGACTTTACTAGTCCTGGGTGAAGCACAAATTCTAACTGGTATTTAATGAAACCTCAGAGCCAGCTATTGGGGGAAAAGCTGGCATATCAGAGAGAGGAAATAGACCACAGTCAATTCTCACCCAGCCAACTTCTCAGGGTAAAAGCTATCTTCAAGAGTCCTTTGCCTGGCTTATTGCTTCTACAGAACACTACAATGTCTGCCTATGCCTGCCTTAAATATCTTCTTTGCCCAGTTGTTTTACTTCTGGGTTCAACTCTGCCATAATAATCCCAGAAATAAAATTAAAGATGTGAGCTACTACTGTTTGGTTGTTAGGCCTTGAAGTCACAGAAACACAGAAAGATCTCTGTCTCCTGACGTAGGTCACTACTTGGTTTTTCCCAGGCTGAGATAAAAGGTGTGAATTACCACTCTTTGACCCTCCTGGCTTGACTGTGGGTGATTCTGTCTTCTGATATTCCAGACTGATTTTATTAAATCTAAAACATATCACTACACCTGGTTAGTTGGCTAGGTTTCTAGAACCAGGCACAACTTCCCTGTGTTACACAGCTCTTATGTCCAATTAGAGAGCTGCTGCTTGCTGCTAAGGCATGCATGCCACTACTGTAGCTTGAGTGTTATCATGCCATGCTGACCACTGCTATTCTGGTTTATAGGTGGCATAGTTGGGTAAGACTATTGGTTGTTTCCTTCTTTTGAAAGCTTGAATGACAAGCTTGAATGACACCTTCTGCTACCATGAACTGTAGTTTTAGGGAGGAGGCTTTCAAGATAAGATTCAACTTATGGTTCTCTGAGCTCTGTGTCTAAGTTGCCTTCAACAACAGGAATGTACCTTCCACCTCAGGGGGTAACCATGGGCAATAGTAATCATTTCTATGTTTGAGTATGTCTTGGACAATCCTGAACAACAATTCAAAAAGGCCTTCTTATGTCCAGTACTAGTGTTTTTGTTAGGTAGCCACTGGCTTTTAGAGCAAGCATTGGCAAATCAAAAGAGAAAATTTAATTTACACTATATTTGAATACCTATACACAGATTTATGTGTATCATTTAAAAAAATGTAGTTAAAAATAACTTAGTGGATTGTATGTTTCTTATCTTTTTCCAGACATTTTTAGTGCTGTTTTGTCTTCTTCCTTGATTCTTCTGTATGTATCTACTTTTCCTCCCTAATTAGCCCTACCTTTCTCCATTTCCCTGATTAGATCATTTATACCCAGCTATTTCCCCTGTATTACTACCTCTTCCCTCCAGCAATGAACCCTGTTTACTTTTCTGGTTTTTGTAGTGACAACAGAATATGTAGTCACATCTGAGAACTGGGAGCTAAGAAACTCTCATAAGAGAGAATGTGTTATATTCATTTTTCTGGGTTAGGGTTACTTCACTTAATATGATCTTTTCTGTTACATCTATTCTTAGTGCTTTGATTAGCTGGGATTACAGGCTTGTGTTACAAGGTCTGGTTCTCATCCAGAGTTCCTGTAATCTTTATCTAACGAACTTACGAGTAAGACCTACAAGTAATTATATGTGTGCAAATAGCAGGAGGAAACGACAGAGTGTATGGAAGCAATGTTGGTAGTATGAATGTCACAGCTTAGTGAGATTGACCTGTAAATTCCCTTTCTCATATCAGCCCACTGAGTGGCCAAAGCAAAGCAGCTCAGGACTAGATGCTCCTTTGGCATTTGTCAAAGGCAAATGCATGTTACTTCTGGGAAATCCATATACACCTCAAGTAGGACTCTTGAGTATTTCATGCCATTTGACATTCAAATATCAAAAACACAAGGGCTAGAGAGATAGGTCAACAGTTAGGAGCACTTGTTGCTCTCCCAGAGGATCTGAGCCCAGTTCCCAGCATTCACATTCATCAGCCCAAAACTGTCTGTTCTCCAGCTGTAAAGAAATTCCATCTCTGGCCTCTATGGGCTCCTGTACTCATGTACACATATTCACAAATAGACACTAATACCCAGACATAATTAAAAATAATAAAAAATAAAGCTTTACAATAAAGAGCACAAAGGAAAACATCAAAATCACATCAGATGCCAAGTAAGAAAATGACAGGAGACAAAAGACCCATGGACTTCTGATACAGGGATTATTAAATATCAAACACAAAAGCACAAATGGCTAGTGTTTCAAGAAAAAAGAAAATAAATATATGACAACTAAAGAAATATTAAAAATGACTGAACAGTTTTAATCAAGAAGTAAAACAAGTTGGAGAAATAAAAATAATTGAAATTAGTTAAAGGACATAACCAATAGCAGATCTGAGAGAACAAATCCAGAAGGCACAACACAAAGATGTAGATGAGAGGATTAAGTACGAGGAGGGGATGAAAAAGAGCGAGATCCAGAGCCTTTCAGGGGAGAAGGCAGAATGAGACAGGCAGTTTCTGAAGATGTAGCGTAATATGATTTCCATATTTGATACAGACAGAAACACTAGGATCCCAGAAGTCTGACAAAGTTCATGTGCTACAGAAAAGACAGGAAGAAGGGAGGGAAGAACAAGTTACAAGGAGAAAAGGATGGAGGAAATAGGGAGCAAGCAAGCAGGAAAAGAGGAAGGGAAAGGAAAGAAGGAGGGACGGAAGGAAGAAAGGAGGAAAGGGGGAGGACCTACAGTTGGTCTGCTCCTAGATTTATCAGAGTAAAGGTTAATAAGAAAAAAATAGACAAAAATCTTTAAAGAGGCCAAAGAGAGAAAGCCAGATGAAAATAACTTGTAAATGTCTGAGGAGACAGTCTTATAATATTAGACCATTATAGTTGGCAAAAATCCCCTAAAGAAAAGCAGAGTAAAAAACAATACTTAGAAATGAGTTTGTCATCAACGGTGCCTCAGGGAAAGCAACTTTTAAGAATGTCCATGGAAAAGGGTGATTGTAAAGTGTAAGAGTTAAAGAAAGCAAACACTGAGTGTGTATGGGTCTGTAATTACTTAACAATCCAAGGAGTGTATAAATTCATAATAGAAGTTTGGATGGTAAGCTCTAGCAAGGAAGGCTGTGTATGAGTGACAATTACCCCTCAGAAGCTGAAAAGCTAAGAGGATTGTCTTTTCTAGGTCTTCTGTAGGGCTTAATTTTAGTGAACAGAGCAATGCTGGAAGTATACGAAGGCCTCCTATCTCTGCTCATTTCATGGACCGTTGGTTCTTTCCATCACTGAGTTTCTGGCAGCTGCCTATATACTATTTGGTATATAGTTCTTATATAAAGTCCTTTAAAATGACAGATTTTTTTTCTTTCTGAAGATTCCTATGAATAAATACCTATTTTAGACTAGCAGAGAGCAGGGATTTTAAGGATGTCCAGACTGAATAATTTCATTCCAGTTACAATAGCCAACAAAGAGTTGACTATGCACCACTTAATAAGAGAGGCTCAATGAACAGCCAGTCTTCTTTTCCTTCTGAATGAATCTTAAAGGGAGAATTGGCTGGTATGTCTTTAAAAAGTACTTGCATATTTCTTTAAAAAAAATGAAAAGGGTGGGGATGTAGCTCCTTTGGTACAGTATTTGTCTCACATACATGAAGCCTTGGGTTAGATACCCAATAGTTCATAAACTGGATATGATGGTTTATGCTTGTAATCCCAGTACTCAAAAGCTGCAGGAAGAAGGCTCAAAAGCTCAAGTTCATTTCTTTTAATCCTCTGACACATGCACATTCAAGGTTAAAAAAAAAAGTGAAATATAAATTTATCAAACTACTTAGCTTCATTCTTGCTTATGTATCTACCTCAAAATATGAAAAAAATGTTCCCACAATTTTATACAAATGTCTCTTGAGAATTACTCAGTATTCCAAAAAAGAAGACATATCCATCACATGGTAACATCTACTTAGCTAAAACCACTCTACCAGCTGACAATTATGAGCCTTAAAAACACTGTCATAAGTAAAAGACCATATGAAAAAAATCATATACAATTTTTAGGGGAAGTTAGTGAGTTATATGCAAATATGACTTTCTAGGATCAGGTAATGGTATGGAGCAAAATGATTTACTTTGAGTTGATGAAGTATTCTAAAATAAAACAGATTGATAAATTGATGAAATATTCTAAAATACAATGGAGGTAATGACCTGGGAACTCTAGATTTATGAAGTCACTGGATTGTGGTATATGAACTAGAACTAGGTAAATTATATCCTATTATAATATATCTTATTGTTACTACAACAAAATAGCAGAGGCAGTGAGCTAATAAGGAAGAAGAGAGTAATTTAACCTACAGCTCTGGGCTCTCACAAACTTCAGACCCCTGACTGGGTAAGACCAATAGGACATGTTCTGGAATCATTCATACTCAAGGCAGTAAGAAGAGCTTCTAGGCTGGAGGTCTCAAATTCCCTGTCAGCGCATGTGAGAACCAACCTAAGGACCTCCCACCATGCTGAGCTTCTTAAGGCCCTTCAGTGCCTCCAACACTGGGCACCAGATCTTCGACACTGGGTCACAGTACATATTCATACCATGTTTCACATGAAACCACTTACTATTATCAGTCTTTTAAAAGCAATGTGCAAGGGAAAATAACAAATGTATGGGCTGGAAACACCTTTACCAGGTTATACATTTGAAACTGCATTCTTACTGTTAAAATTATACGTTGCCATTTTTTCTCTTTTCTTGTGTCTTCAGCTGACAGCCAGCAGCACTGCATGCTTTCGTTGCATACGTGAGTTGTAAAGTGCACATGCATTCTGTAATGCTGAAGTCCATTAAGCAGATGTAGTATTTCAGCACTACTGTGCTAAGAGCATGGAATGTCTACACTGAATTTACTGAGCATGCATTCTAACATAATCTTTTGTGTGACACACTGTCTGGAACACAATCCCATCTGCTATCTAGCCATCTACTCCATGCTTCAAAGATACATCAGTCAGACTCTGAGTGGCTACGATATATATCAGACATGAGCTATGGAAGGAAGGAAATGGTTATTTGGCTCCCTTTGAGCTTGAGGCAATGCAGAATCTCCCAGCAGTGGGAAGCCGGTGGAATAGGCTGCTTACCTCAGGGGAGCAAGGAGCAGCAAGAGAGAAGGCAGACCCTTTCATTCAGTCCAGACCCTTAGATTATGGGATGGTGCTGCCAGAAGCAGGGTAAGTCTTCGCAATTATTAGCCCTCTGAAACTGCTCTCACAGGTCTGAAGAGCATTTTTTAAAAATTACATTTGTATGTTTAGAACCCACTACTGCTTTAGAATATACATGGGAATGGATGATGAGGTACATTTTTTCTGTGTCTGGTTTACTTCCCTTAATATACTGTCCTTCAGGTTTATCCATGATGTCACAAATGTCAGGATCTGTTCTTTTTTATTGCTGAACAGTATTCCATGGTGTATAAACACTCCATTTTCTGTATCTATCAGTAAGTTAAATTGATTCCACATCTTAGCTATCATAAATGGACTGATTTGGTTTTCTTTGGACTCACAGTAAGTAACAGGATTGTTGGATACAATTGTAGTTCTATTTTTAATTTTGTGAGGAACTTTCATCCTGATTTCCATAATGGACATACTAGTTAACAGTCCTACCACAGTACAGAAGATACATCCTGTCTTAGACAATGCTATGTTGCTATAATGAACACAATAAAGCAGTTCAGGGAGCAGGGGATGTATTTGGCTTACATCTCCACATCACTGTTTCATCATCAAGGAAGTCAGAACAGAAACTCAGACAGGGCAGAAACCTAGAGGCAGAAGCTGATGCAGAGGCCATGGAGGGTGCTGCTTCCTGGCTTGATCAGCATGTTTTCTTATAGAACCCAGCCTCCAGTTTAGGGATGGCACTACCCAGAGTGGGATAAGCCCTTCCCCATAAATTACTAATTAGGAAAATGCCCTACATTCTTGCTTACCCCTGGATCATATCAAGGTTCCCCCCCCCCAACTGAGGCTACCTCCTTTCTGATGGCTCTAGCTTGTGTCAAGTTGACATAAAACCAGCCAGTACACATTCCCATCCTGTCCTTTACAGCCTAGCCAATACATTAATCTAACTTGGTTTAAGTAAGAGCTTCTTGTGGTATTGGCTGTGTGTGTGTGTGGACACACGTGCTATCTATGCACCATTATTACTCAAATGCTCATGGTATCTATCTTGTTAAAAATGGAAATAATTCATATTTACAGTGTGAATGATTGATGTATGAGGCTCAAAAAAACCCTTTCATCCAGGTTTAGCAATACCCTAACAGTCATACAATGAAAAGCGACATTTGGTAGACTTTTATAGACTTCATTTACAAGGCAGCCACTTAGAAGTGTTTGCTCTGTAGTTTAATTCCATTTTCTTTCTTTTCTTTTTCCTTCTTTCTTTCCTTTCTTTTTCACAGTATGTACTTGTTTTGGTAGGGTGAAACAGAGACAAAAAAGGTAACTTTATTTAGCTGTATCATTTCTTTTCTTATTCTAGAAAGTTAAGAAAAATGAATTTTAACCAATAGAAGGTAGTGGGCAAGAACAACACTCCTGTGTAAGCTAATGAAGTACTTGGCTTAACTCACTAATAAAAATAGTTAATGCTGGTTTGTTAGGGTTTTTTTTAACCCCTGTCCAGAAACTGTGTAATGGCTCATTTTCATACATCAACTTCAATCCTGTAATACAGGCAGCACTGTCCTTTCCTGTAAAGAAGCAACTGAAGTTAGAGAGAGTGGACAGCCTGTCTTCAGGCTTGTGCTGCTGACAGTCACAACTAGGGCAAGACAGAAGCCAGATTCTGCCAAAACTTTAAGCAGGGCACAACTGATACCCACAGGATATCAGTTAAAATAGATTCAATGTTTATTATCAGGAAAATAAATTTAAACTAAAAATATAGGATATTGAAAATTCTCTAAAGAAGTTGTACATATTCTGCCTGTAACTCCTAGGTTGCCATCTTCAACCCTTACGTCTCTCATCTGAATGACATTTGAGTATTAGCATGCTACTAGAAATATCTACTTGCAGGTCCCCCTCCCAAAAAAAAATCCCCCCAAACCTTTCTATTTTAATAGGTGCAGAATGAAGCATTTTAAATCTTTTCTTCCCCAACTGTTCCCCACCTCACTAAAGAGCATCTTCATTGGCCCACTGGAGCCAAAATCTTCATAGAATATCCTGGCCACTTCTGTATTATGTAATCACTATGATTACTATGCTAGTGAGATCACCTGAGGCAGGTTCATAGATTTCATGGTTTGAGGATGTACAAAATCCTTATAATAACCAGAATGGTAGAGATTTGCCAAGCAGTCTTGCTGTACAGGGTTATCTAAGGTTCTAAGCCAAGCAAGGCAATGCTATCAAGTGCTATGTATGTCTAGCTGAAAAGGAAGAGTAATACAAGAGAAGGCTTGGGATGTTTTCTATCACCTAGGCTTGGAAGTGCCTCCATCACTTCTGATTAAATGCTAAGATTCAATCAGGCAGTCACAACAAACAGTGGCCAGAAGATGTGGTCCAACAGTCTTCCCAAGAAAAGGAGAAAGGAACACAGTTTTCGTCGTGTTCCTATTCCAGAGCTTGACTCTCTGGAGATATTCTTGCTGGAACCAAGGACTGGTCTCAATTGTGAAGATCACATCTAATCTCGGGTACACTGTTTCAACAGAAGCTACCTTCAAGGTGCTCTTTAGAGCTACTATGGTATGCCAATCTGAGGATGAGCAACAGTGTACAAAATACTAACACTGCATGCCAATCCAAGGCTAAGTGACAGTATATGTAACACCAACAGGGGTGTGCTGAGTACTGTTTCCTAGGGAAGTGTCTGAAGACTTTACTGTAAGAAGATAATGACTTTGACAGGTGAAAAATAATTCCAAGAAGCACAGTAGAATTCTACATTGAGTCTGTAAGGTCAATCAATGGCTTTTACCTCAAAGAATTTGTAAATTGTAACTTTGGTTTAGAGTTGAAGAGGTTAAGAATTTTAGGGAACAAAGAATAGAGAGAACCCTTTTGCTTTTGTCCGTGTTCACTAAGTCTGTGAAAAGAAGGGAGCAGTCAAGAGGAAGCTTCACTGAAGGCGGCGGAATAGTGAGGATGGAGCAGGATTCTGCACAATAAATCACTTTCTACTCTGTAAACATCCCACCTTCAGCATAAAGGCTCTTTACAGAAATCACAAATAAAGCTTTATGGGTCTTGATACTTTATGAATGTATCAAGTGAAAACACACCCACTCAGATAGTTTAATAAAATTTTCCAACCAGTGTATCTAATTTGCTGTTATTTTAAAAAGTCAATTATGAACTAAAATGTTACTGTTTACCTGATACTCGGCTTTCTGCAAGAAGAATGTTTCAAATCATCAGAATCACTTCCCTAAAGTTTCTGTTTCTGAAGGTCAAATAACTATGTAAGTGCTTAATAAAGAAGAGAGGTCCTTCTAAACCCCAGGTCTTACGGGCTTACATGCTGCTCCTTAGGTGAGGTATTAGCAAAGCTTATTTATTTTCATTTCCAAGGCTTTTATTTGCTCACTCCCCTGTGGCAAAACTGATTTCCATGATGATTCCCTTCTTAATTTTAATACCCTTTTTACTCATCATATAGACATAAGAATTTTCCATAAAATAATGAAATCCTTGCAAAGGAAATGAAGACAACTCAGAGTAAAGTATACTAGCTGTTTTTCAATTAATTGATCCACTGACATGCTCATGTAAGATTTTTTTTAAACCTAGGAATATAAGGTTAATTAACATAAAAGAGCCACACTCTTCTAGATGCTGAATTTTGTATTTTACCCATGCTGCCTTAACTGCCTTGATTTCCCAGTAATGACCCAGTTCTCCTAATGAGGAACATTAACCCCTGGCTGTAGCTGTCCAGGACTTAATTGTCAACTGCAGCTGAAGTAGGGGAGTTTGCCGATCAGCAGGTATGCGCTATATTAACTCATGTCATTTCAACCCCTGATAAATAAATGTGTTGCTACGGCAACAGGAAGATCAGCTCCATCAGTATCCTCCTCTACCAGTAACTAGTGCGCCCCTGCACTCATTGGGAGGAAACTGAAGGAATAAGAAAAAGGAAGGAAATTAACTGCATGTAACCATAATTAGAAGTAACATCATTCATCATCTTAGAAACATATCTAAATTAATGAAAAAGGACAGCATAGAAAGACATAGTTTTAAAGATGATTGTGACACACTGTTTTCTTCAACAGGAGATGGACACTGTGAGGTATTCCCTAATGAAGCACAACTCTCTCACATCTCATGCCTGTCTGTGTGAATTTTCTTCTTTTGTTTAACTAACAAATAATTCTAAAATGAATAGCATTGAAATAGTTAGTTAGCTGCACAGCCAACAAAGATGATACAAGGGAGAAAAACTTAAAGAACTTTAAGTAGTCTACCTGGAAAATCTTAGGTGTAACCGAGTAAGGAATAAGAGACTGGACAATGAACCTCTGTCTGCATAACCTATAAAAGCCCCAGAATTCTATTTACTGGGATTTTACCAAGAGTTGAAAAGGTAATTTTAGTGGACGTGTCTAGTAATAGCACCTGGACTATGATGAAGGTGTACGTAGAAGGCATTTTACAGTGATCTTTCTTCCAGATTCATTTCTCAATGACAACTGAGAAAATGTTAACCATTATGAGGCTTTCTTTCCAAGTACTAGCATCTTTCTGTTACAATAAGCTGTCCAATTTTAACAAACTCATGAAGGGTTTTTATTTATAACTTCTATGAAATTTTATAAAAAAGAAATGAACCAGGAAACAGCAGGCCTTTTGAAAGCAATGCTGATCACACAACTACCTCCATCTGTGGTTTGGGACATCGATCCCATTTATGTTTCTATGGTCATTCTGCCTGACTACCTGAGCAGGTGATAGGTGCCCACCAATTAGTGACTCTAAATGTTGTCACCATCACTATTAAATCACTGTGATTAAATTCTCACGTCATTCACTCTGGGCTTATGCTACCGAAACAACCTCAAATCTACTCCAAAGGCTGTGTCTCTACCCTAGAGGGTCTTGCCACTTAACATAAACAAATGACATAATTTAAAACACAATGCAAGTGGTGAGGAGGCATGTGCAAAGTGTGAAGTTCTATTGCATGCTTGTATAGTATGCTGAACTGCACAATCTCACAGTCGAGGAAATTCACAGATCACTAAAAGGGAAAGGAGAGCAATTCCATCCGTCTACCACCCACACATACCAGTGAACCATGAATTTGCTCAATCACCCACTCCTTCCTCATCTGTAATGATAATTAAAGTATAATATAAGCATCGGATCAACAGTCAACACAGGGAGAAGCAAAGGAAGATACTGTCTTCAGTAGTTATGTGTCTGCCATAAGCATATCAAATTCAAACATCTTTGTAGTAACTGTATGTCTGTGAAATAAGTCAAGTGTAGAAAACATTAACCACATTAAAAGCAAGGGAAGGGCAACAGGAACTTTAGTGTTATTCTAGTGATAACAATACCAAAATAGTAATGATGACAAGTACAAGCTGTTTATGCTGACATCAAGTGTAAAAAATAAAACATACTCCAAAAAGCAATGACAATCTTAAATTGTATCAACTTTTCATATATAGTCTATAGTCTGGGAAACAGTTGGCAAAGAGACTGTACATAGGTATTAGGAATTATACAAAGGAATTGAGTAGGGCTTATTTTTTGATCATATATTTTAGTTGCACTACCTTACCACTTATGTCATAGAATTGTCTAGCAGTGCCAAATTATTAGTTGATATACTACACAGTAATTTTAGGTTAGTACCTGTGCTTTTCCAAAAGTCTAATAAAAATTCTTGAGAGGCCTTTTTCTTTTTTAAATGCTACTAATTTGAAATTCTTTTGGATAGATCAAACAAATAACTCCCCTTCCCCCCAAAAAACTCTAGAAAAAATTAATCTTAACAAAAATTTATTGACCTGGGAATGGCTACAGTCAATCAGAAGCTTATTCGTGTGAGCTTTGATTGGCTAACTGATGGATAAATACAAAACTGGTTGAAATTGCTGGTTTCTGAGAATGGCCAATGGTATTAGAAAACATCTGTGGAATCATTTCTGTTTAAGAGTTTGAAAGAATAGCTCCTTTTCAAATGCAGAAAGGCTGAAGACAGGTGAACTGGAGAGCATATGATCAGCCACATGACATGGTCCCCAGAGTTAGTATTCTGTGAAGGCCATTTTAATTTGGGGAAAAGATTTCCATTGAACACAGATGGCTTGTCTCTAAATACTAGCACTTGGGCTTCCTACTCTTATGTGGTGATATGTATGTATGTATGTATTATTTTATATATATACATATATACATATGTGTATATATATTATATACATATATAATAAAATTAGTCTGGCATATCAAAGAACAGAATCACACACAACCAAGCTATGAAGGTCAGGGAGTATGTACACTATTATGTACATCAAGTGTGGCACCTGCATAGACCTGCAAGAATTTTCTAAAGTAAGGACCAGAAAAAAAAAATGTTCTCAGTTGTTCTGGAATTGAGAAACCAAGGCAAGTTCTAATTCAGTCATCTACCATAAGTCCTCTAAGAGGTAGGATTCAACTTGGTTTACAAAGTTGTATTTAAACTTCAGAGTCAAGAAATAAAACAGAGAAATTTATTATACTACCAAGTATTAATGCACTAAGTTTCTATTTTACATCAATTACTTTAGTTAGGGGTCACAAAAACCTCTATAGATTTAGATGCCAATCCTTTCAATGTTAGGTAGGGTTAATACTTAACTCAGTCACCTAAGTACACTTTAAATCCTGAGGATTAAGTTTGTCCTTCCTAAATTCATACCCTTAATTTTAATCAACTTTGTATGTATCAACTGATCACTATTTTATGGAAAGTTCTGCAAATGCCAGAAGACCATGTAAAGTCAATACTCTTGAAGTGAAAAGCTCTGGCAGTTATCCCACACAATAGATTAAATGGAGAAACTTTTAAAATATTTTGCATTTATCATTCTTATGTGTGTTTGTGTGTGAATTCACAAACCCTGGTGCAAATGTGGAGGTCAAATGAACAGAACTTGTGGGAGCTGAATTTTTCCTTGTATGATGTGGGCTTGGGAGGTGGGTAGTCAGATTTGAGGGCAGGAACCCTTAACTGCTCAGTGGCCCAATTGGGAAGCATTTAACCATAACCACTCTAATAATTTCAAACTCCTCAGTACACTTGTCCCAACTTTATCTTTCTCAACAGAAAACAACTAATTAAGAGGTACTTGGGACTTTTATCACAGCTATGTTTCCTAACCACTTAATTCACACTAACTTAAGTTCTGTTTGGTCTGAGTTTTTTCAGATGTGACAAAGACTTGTTTACTGTCAACTACTAAGACAAAAATTGTAGTTAGAAAATAATAAGAACAATATAATATCTTAAAATTCAGAGCCAGAAGATTTAGTCCACAACAACAAAAAAATTAAACAATTCTAATGGCTAGTGGCCACGATCACAACAGTGGTTTGCAATGACTGTGAATTCCTAAGAGCACATAATTCCCTTTCAAGGATTTTTTAAGATCAAGATATCTTTGACAACAATCCTAATATATTTTACTTTATTCCTGTGTGACACGTGCTCTTATGTTATAAAAGTGGCTGTGCCTAAGCACAATTCAGGGCAATGGAAGCATACTTAATTAGTGATATCCTAGTTTTTACCCATTTAAGAATGGGCTTGGGGACATAGTAAAAATTACTCATTATTTATTGAGTCTCTCCAATAAATATCTCTTAATATCTTCTGTGATACAACTGTTAATGTATATAAAAGAAATTTAATGCAAATTAAGATATAATTTATTATATTCTTAATTATATTCTTTAGGATAAATATTTGTATGAATGCTTAATTTCTGAGATAAAATAGCTGCTTTCTTTAGGAAGTAGAGTTTACCACAAAGAGACACACCACTGTTAATTGGACTTGAGTATGGCAAATATTTTCAAATACAAATCATGTAAAACTCACTTTAGAGAAAATAACTGATATATATGTTTTTATCATAAATTCAAACTTTTAAATGACTAGCAGAATTTTGGTGAAACTGTACCTATACCATGAGCATAACAGTTTTCTCAAACTCAAGCATGTTTCTTATGAGATTCATAATGATAATTCAAAATCACATGATGAATCATGTCAACATGCAGCAAGTCTATTATTTTGTGAGCCTCTTTTCCATGTGACCGATATGTAATGCCACAAAAGTTATTCAATCTGTAAGAAATGGACAATAGAGAAATGGGCTTTGTTTCCGTTTTTGCCCTTTTGCTGCAATAAATAATAAATTCCACAATGCAACTAACCTTTAACAAACTCTTCTTGTCATGTTCTGACACACCATCAAAGAAGATCATCTACAGTATGCACAGTAGCCTCTACTAACACTATTTTTAAAGTGACATCTCTATAAGGCGGGATTTTCTCTACAGTCTTCTGCCCAAACAACACACAGCAACAGGTATAGAGATGTAGTACATTAATCAGTCAGTATTCTTTATTTTGGAAACTATATTTTTCACACAACATGATTTGTGTTAGCATGTGCTTTCTAATGTGTTCTTGTTATTTAAAGTGACAAGGTGAGCTGGGTATAGTGGCACATGCCTTAACCCCAGCACTCAGGGGGCAGAGGAAGAAAGATCCCTGTAAATTCAAGGCCAGCCAGAGCTATGTAGTGAGGCCATGTAACAATAAACAAACAAACAAAAAGACAAAAAAACAAAACAAAACAAAAAACAAAGACAATGTGAAATGTGATTTACAGGCCTGTCCTCAGTTTTCAGGTCTAAAATAGTAATTACTTCTAGAAAGAATCTAAATGAAAGCCTTTGGCATTGGTGTCCTACCAATTTTGTAAAGCTTTATTGTTATCATGAGAGTGTGTGCACTTGTGTGTGAGGCAAGCACATGCATGTGTAGAGGACAGAGGACAACCCTGTGGAAATGGTTCTCTCCTTGCACATGTTCATGGGTTTCGGGGAGAGAACGCAGGTTGCCAGGCTTCCTGTGTAAGCTTTCACCCCTGAACCACTTCACTGCCCACTAATTTTAAGAGCAGGAATTGGAGAATAAGGGCCCAGACAAGTGTGAGCTTTCACTGTGTTCTAAACTTCTTTTGACTCTCCATCCAGCAGTATGTCTTTGTGCTCATTATGATATAGAAACGTTTACATAAAGGTTGGAAGCTGCTAGGATGCTGTACTATTTGGAAAGAAACAGCTTTAAAAAAAAAAATCAAGCATTGCCAAACGCAGTATTTTTTCACAGGCCTTTCTCTAAGCCATGTCTATTAGCTATACCATGCTACACATGTTTCTAACAAAACATTAAGGACTGGATAGAAAAGAGAAAACAAATCAGTCTGCAGCGGACCCAGAAACTCTGCTAAAATACTGTCAGTCATTTATCTACTGTCAGCACAGGTTGTACAAGATAATCCTTGACAATCTTGGTTCAGAAAGACCAAAGAAGGGCAAACTTGTTTAAGGGTCTGCTCTCATGCAGACATTTTAACACAGATACAACACCGGAACATATCTTCTAAAAATGTCATTTTTGATTTTGATACATATTCACCATGGAAGCTCTACACTGGTTGACTTATGTGAGTCAAGATATGTGAGAGTCTAACTGTGTGTTTGAGACCATTCATGATCCCAGCATGGAAGAAACCCAGGGAGGTTACCATCACTTCATTTCCAGATAGTTACTGCAACTACATGATTCCATGACATATTTTTTATGACGTCTTATGACAATGCTATCTACCCTGTCCATCTCCCATTTATGTATATTCTGTCCTGAAAACACCTCTCTGAAAAACATGCATAGCCAATCAAAAATGTAGCAGACATCAGAGCTTCCCCAGCTACTCAGAAGAAACCCATGAGTTAAAGTGGCTCAGTTGCAGACAAGGGCAGTGAGCCTAACCAAGGAGGTGTGAGCGAAATAGGCTGCATAAGAGGCCCAGGCAGCCCTTCCTGCTCAGGTCCAGTGAACTCTTGCTTTCCTTCAGAACACAATTCATAGTGATAGGTCAATGATGGGATTTCTAGCCATATGACTGGAAGTCTAAATGAATATGTGCTTGAAGCTGGGGATGAATGTTGAACCAGAGTCTTAATTTTCTAATTCATATTCACCAATTAAAAATAAACTGGATTTTTATGAGCAAATTTACATAAATCAGATGATAAAGCACCTACCACTAAAGGGTAGAAATTCAGCTCCCAACATTTGCATATATTCTCCTAAAGAAAACATAGGCATTTTAGCTTTTCATTGAAGAGTCTTGCTGTGCCGGAACTCTAATGGGCTTAGAACAGTAAATTTTGAAGAAACTGATTGCTACCCCTGTAGCTAGTAAATGTCTGCCTAGACCCAGTGGCATTTGAAAAAAGTGTTTTATCATAAAATTATCCCAGCAGAGTCCATTCTGCAAGATAACATCATCATCATCATCATCAGTACTCCATGCAGGACCCAACAGCTCTGGCACAATATTGCCAGTCATTTATCTGTTGTCAGCACAGGTTACACACTGTAATCCTTGACTGCCTCGGAATTAGAATGTCTTTGATGTCCCCACAAGAGTTTTTTGCCCGAAGGCTTTACCAATGCTCGGCGGCTCAGTGTTTATTCCTCCTAATCTTCCTCTCATCTCCAGGCTAGCAGTGACAGATGGTTATGGGCACACAATAGTATTAAGAGTTTGATATTTTTTTTATGCTGTGCTCTCTGTACAACAAATAGCTATCAGACGCGGGCCAGAGAGCTGACATGGCTCGCGTAGGTAATGGCAAACAAACAGCTCGGGTTGATGCTTTCTGTCATTTCCCCTCCTAACCCTGCTTGTTTTCATTGTATACTCTCAAAGGTAAACTATATTAACCTTATAGACTGTTATTAAAAAGATATATCTGTATGAGCATAAAGTGCTTTTCTTTTTTCCTTTTCTTACTCTTTTGATTATGAAAGTAATACTGCTGACATATTGAACAAATATCGAATGTCAACATAAATTTTTAGTGTGTGATAATATCCCCTTCATATAGCTGTGTGTCAGGCGGGAACCCGTGGATGATGCATAGCAGTAAATAACCCAAACAAAATTAGTTCTCTTGTCAGCTTCTACCTTGTATGTCCCCAGGCATCAGTAAAATTGACTGCACGCTAGATTTTCAAAATTAGCCCTAATGTTAGCTATGTGTCTGGCAACCTCCAAGTTTCCAATGTTCTACTATATTACCCGTAAGGATGAATGTGTTACTTTTATATTTTGGCATTTACTCTTGCTGATGCGGCTTTTTTCCCCTGTTCTCCAAATTAAAAATAATTTAGCTTTAACAATAAGAATGTGCACAAACATCATGCTGCATCTCTTTAAGCAACTAACTTTAGGCAATTAAATTAAATTAAAGGAAAAATATACAAAGGAAGAGAGGGAATTATTCAATTTAATATTGTTAATTTTATTAACATAGCTCTGTCTAATTTTGTGCGAGTACTGAATAACATGGTTCTCAATCTTGCTTCCATGTTGCTGTTTTATACCCACAGTTTCCAAATTATTTAACATTTTTATGAAAATCCAGAACCAAACTTTTGAGAATTGACTTTCTTGCAATAACTATGCACTTGGAGAGCAGCAAAGATTAATGGAACAAGAGAAGGTTGAAGAAGGCAGTAAATGAGGATGTGTTTTTACCTTCAAATAAGGTTCATTTCATCCTGACCTGCTGGATCTCAAATCACATGAAAGAATACCGAGCCTCGTGACATTCTGAATACAACATGATACCGGAAGGGTGGTGGTGAGCAAAAAAACCCCAAACTGCATCTGATAACAACGCTTGGCCCCTAAATTTCCGGTTCATGCATTTAGAATCAAAGACAAAATCCCTTTAGGTACCAGATGCTGCAGATCAAGTGGGAGAGCTTGAGGAGTTTTAATGTGCTTGGAGGCAAATCCTGGGCAAAGGCGCTTTCCTGCCGGTGTGTGTGCTTATTACTTCACCTGCAAACAGTTGCTCTCAATCGGACCTAATGATCAGCCCAGCACTGCTGCAATAAAGAGGCCATAATCTGTAGGAGAAGCAACTCTAATCAGGCCACATGCAGATTAAACTAACTGGGAGGAATAAAAACTAGATTAAAATATTCATGCCTAATACCAGAAGATTATCAGGACATTTTACCTCCTTAAATCCTAATTTATAGAAGCCAGGGCTAGGTTTATGAGTTTATATTTGGTGGGATTATTTGCTGCATTGACTTTCCTGTGATGAGAAGAAATTCACTAGACAGTTTGTCTAGCACAATGCAAAGGCATTTGGTAGGAGGTAGTGGCTCCACATGCACTAACACACTATGACAAGTAAAAGAAAGCTGTCCAGTTGACACTGGTCAAAGTGAGAGTAAAGTATGGAAATCACTATTTTAACAGGGAAGCGGTTTACTGATGTCCATACATAAATTAATTATGGATTAAGACTCTGTGAGTGTATGATGGCATCTGAATTTTCTACTTTGAAACTTCTTAAATAAGGTTTGATTTTCTAAATGTGTCTGGCTGCTATTACTAGTTGAACAAATCATAAATGGTATCTATAACTCACATACAAAGTAAAAGCACAACAATTAATGTACAGGTATGGACAGTGCTGCCTTGGTAATGTACTAGTATAGTACTATGTGAAACTGTACATGCAAATTCAAGTCATCTTTTTCTAAAGCTCCAAGGACAGCAAGTTAGTCCACCATCAAAACCCATTTTGTAAAGCTCTTAGTAAACTGGCATTTCTTCACTTACCACCTGTGAGGCCACACGATGTGCAATGGTCTTTGCTGATCATCAGCTCCATACAAAAGGTTGCTGGGATCAAGAGTCAGATTTTTGCTGCTAAGAATAGTGTCTGAGTTGTCTTCTGACAGGACAGACTTCTCCAAGCCTGACTTCTGGATTGATGGGTCGTCCAGGGTTTCTTGTCCAGCATCAAGGCCAGGGTATTCATAAGACTTTGATTTTAAATTCTCCAATAACTTCTTAGAATCCCTCTGCTCTGGTTGGGAAGGAAACATCACAGGCAGAACTGCAACACCATTTCCATTAAGGCTGAGCATCCTCCTTAAGTGGGCTATTTTGTGCTTGGGCATGAATCTGTTACAAAAAGGGAATGCAATATGCTTTTTTGTAAAAAAAAAAAAAATGTAAAATTAGTTCCTTACCTTCCTATAAGGACACAGTGACGACATACAAAACTGAGAAAAAAATATAGAAATCATGACAAAAGTTCTCAGGGAAGTGCAACAAGTATTAGTCACCAGGAGAAAGCTCAAAGGTTTGAACTTGGTCAAAACAGTCTCTGAATAGTTTCCAAAGAGGTTTTTTTTTTTTTCCTCTCCTTTTTTCCTTTCTTCTTTTTGTGGCTACAAATGAACATGGCATATATTGTAGACCACAAAAACTATAGATGTAGTGTATCATCTGTCCCTCATTTGTCTTTCTGGACTCCCATTTTGTTTTCCAGTCATTCCATGGTCTAGAACATGTCTCATCATTCACTAACAATGTTTGAAACTTCTCTGGTTAACTATTTATTCCTTGCTTAACTCTTGGTTCACATGACTGCTTTGTATTCCTGGGAACCTATATGTACTTTCTATTAAACTGAGCTGGCTGATATTTCCTGAAGCATATTTTACTCTCTGTAATTTTAATTTCTAAGTTTTTCTATAATGCTTTTGTCAAACAAATAATTTATTTGCAAAGAACCTAAATAAAATAAAATCCTTAAAAAATCCTAATATAACCTAAAGTCAAGGAGCCATCTATGCCATTACAAGATCTAACCTTGAGGAGCTATCCAAGTATTGGGGAGAAACTACGAGTCCTTAGATGCAGGGGGAGATGAGCCAACAGCCAACTGGCCTATGTTGGCAGCACTTCATATACAACAGACACAGTAACTTTGAAACCAGAGGATAAAGCACACTGCTGACTTATAGATCAGTGAAGGCTTAAAGAAGGTTTTAGTGAATGACTTGCAAGGTAGGCAAGTTCTGTATTAAGAGGGTAGTAGAAAAGCATTGCAGGAAGAGGGCCTCATTGGGAAACAGAACACAACCCAGAGTCCTAGATGCAGGACTGGAGGAGTTGGGCCAGGTGACTAAACTCGCAGAATTCTATAAGCACAACCAGACTCTAGGGCCTCTTTCTGAATTGTGGCATCAGTAAATAAATAGAGAACACATGTACTTAGGAGGTAGGTAGGGAAGAAAACTGCTGGAAGTAGAACAAGGAACGGAACTGGAGAAAGTGATTTTGAAAGAGTAATGCCACATTACAGAGATGAACCAAAAGCCTCCCTCCACAGGATATGTGAATAAGAGACCCTTCTGACGGCTTGGCAGATGGCAGCTCAGCACTTTGGCCTGTCCCATGTTGATGGCTGCTAATGCTCACAGAGTCTCTGCAGGGTGGAATAGGCAGAAACCCTGTAGAAGGCAAGAGTTTATGAATGAAAGGCAGGAGAATAGGTGGGTAAGGCATAAAGATTTGGGGCTATGTCCCTGGGCCACTTACTAAGTTAAGAAGTGGAATTTTGAAGATAGGAAAATCTTGTGAAACAGGAAACAATTGTAACATATGTGATGAATGGCAGGTTTACTGGAAAGGGTGGCAGTAAAGGGTAATAAATGGCTTTCCTGAAAGCTGAAGGAAAGAGAAAAAGAAATAGAAAACAAAACAAAACAAACTGTTTCAGATACCAGGTATGGAATTTGTAGACTTCTTTTATGAAGGCATTAGTTCAGGTCCCTTATTTCAAGCAAGAGGTTGGAGCTCAGAATCAAAAGTATATACATGTGTATATATATATATGCCCCCTTGGGAGGCGGGATAGACAAGAAGTACATGCAGTGAAGGGTATTCAAAAACAAACAAAATAAGTGGATTGGGTGTGAGAACAGAGCTTACAAACGAAGAGAGAGAGAGTTAACTGGGCCTAAAGCCAGGCATGATGAGAAGCACCGGAAAGCATAAGGGAGTATAAGTGAACCGAATAGCCTTTTTAAAGCACACCATGGAGATTCTACAATCAAAAGATGTCTTTAGGGAGTCCTTCGCTTGTTTCATGAAGCCTCATATTTATTCTGGCTTCAAACAGGTAGAGAAACATCAATGAGATACATGGATCTCCTTCCTTCCCCAATGCTAAGGGGATGCCATCCCAGAAAGAGAAACTACGAAGAATGGTATCAAATCTGTAAATTCCTTAGTAAAATAATAAGATAGTGTTTGATGTAAAATGGGAAGAAGCCTGGGCATTTACAGACTATAAGTCCACCTCATAGGTGTAGAACTAGAAACATATGAACTTCCTAAAACAAATGCAACTTATAAGGGCATTGCAAGCTTTCACTGTTGCAGAGTGCGTGTGTGTGTGTGTGTGTGTGTGTGTGTGTGTGTGTGTGTGTGTGTGTGTGTGGTGTGTGTGTGTGTGTGAGAGAGAG
>PVIH01000863.1:270956-287397 GCA_004025045.1 Sigmodon hispidus | reverse complement strand
ATCTCCTGAAGCTGGGAAGCTTCTGCAAAGCCAAGGACACTGTCAATAGGACAAAACGCCAGCCTACAGAATGGGAAAAGATTTTCACCAACCCTACAAGTGATAGAGGACTGATCTCTAAGATATATAAAGAGCTCAAGAATCTAGAGCCCAAAACCTTGAATAACCCAATCAAAAAATGGGGTACAGATCTAAAAAGAGAATTCTCAGCAGAGGAACTACGGATCGCTGAAAGGCACCTGAAAAAGTGTTCTTCATCTTTAGCCATCAGAGAAATGCAAATCAAAACAACTTTGATATACCACCTAACACCTGTTAGATTGGCTAAGATAAAAGGCACAGATGACAGCCTATGCTGGAGAGGATGTGGAGCAAGGGGAACACTCCCCCATTGTTGGTGGGAGTATAAGCTTGTTCAGCCACTTTGGAATGCAGTATGGCGGTTTCTCAGAAAATTAAGAATCAATCTCCCCAAGGACCCAGCAATACCACTTCTGGGTGTATACCCTAAAGAGGCACATTCACACTCCAAAGGTATTAGCTCAACTATGTTCATAGCAGCATTATTTGTAATAGCAAGAACCTGGAAACAACCTAGATGTCCCTCAACTGAAGAATGGATCAACAAACTGTGGTACATGTACACAATGGAATACTACTTAGCAGTAAGAAAAAATGATATCCTAAAATTTGCAGGCAAATGGATTGATTTGGAGAATATCTTCCTGAGCGAGGTATCACAATCCCAGAAAGATAAGCAGGGGATGTACTCACTCATTAGTAGTCTCTAAACAAACAAACAAGAAAAAAAGCCAAGCATGCCCAAGAGGCAAACCACAACCACTGAACAGCTTGGGATCAGAAACACCCTGGACTGACCCTTCGGACCCCACTTCAACTACAGGAACACCTGAGTCACCCTGAGGGAGGGTGGACAAAAATGGATTTGGCCAGGAGTGGAGACAGATCCAAGCATTATTGGGTCAGTAGGACCATAGGACTGTCTGCTCCCTGCCCAGGTAGGGGATGGGGAGTTGCGGAGAAGTAAAAAGACCTGATGTGGTGGGAAGGGGAAGGGACCTTGAATAAGGATATACTCAGATGGAAAAAAAAATTCAGAGGGAAAGCTGAACACAAAGTAAATATATGTGTAGCAATCTTATTTGCATTATCACCCTTGATAAGTCATGCTTATGATTTTTATCTTCTTTATAGTTATTGTTAACTTTTCAGCATTTTAAATTCATTTTACTGTTTTTTCAATAAATACAAAATAAATAAAGAAGAAAAAAAGAAAATATGGAGAATATAGCAATATTAACTCTTTCAATATAGAAACATGAGAGATGATTATATTCATTAGTTAATTCTTTCAACTTTTATCACCAGCAGTGTGAAGATTTTTTAATCTTATATATATGAGTGTAACCTCCATATGTTATGTATACATGTAGGTCAGGTACCTACGGAGACCAGAAGAGTCTATTAGATCTTCTGTAACTATGGTTAAATATTTAGGGGCTGCTATAAGGATACCAGGAAACATATCTTAGTTATTTGCAATAGCTTTAAGTCCTATTAACCTCTTAGGGGCCTTATTTCCAGCCCCCAAACTGTTTATAATTATAAAATTCTAGTTGCTTGTTCTAGTTGTTTTTTACAGTCTTGTCTACTGTGGATAGGATTGCTGGTATACTTTCATCATCTTTCTGTTTGTGTTGTTATATAGAAAAAGATTTTTGTATGTTTCTTTTTTGGTCTACAACTTTACCACTGAATGCTACCATTTCTAACCATCTTTTGGTTAGGTATTTAGGTCTTTGTATGTGTTACAAAAAAGGAGAGGGCATCTTCCTCAGTTCTTGTTTGTTTGCCTTTAATTTCTCTTTTGCCTAGCTGTTCTTGCTAAAATTTATAGTACTATATTGAGTAGAGATGATGTTTTTGTTTTATTCCCTGGCTTAGAAAAAGTGCTTTCAGCTTCCTCAATTCAAAATGATGTTGGCTGTGGTTTTTATTATAGAGTTTTGTATGTTGGGATTTGATACTATAGTTTTTGTCTTTAAAAAAATACTAAATATTGCTGAATGCTCTTTATGTATTCACTGAAATTATCATGTAAGTAAATATTATTTACTGTGTTATTATGTAAGAAAATATTATGTAAGCCTCCATTCTATTGATTAAATGCATTATCTGGTTGTATTCCTTGAAATTAAACTGCCTCAATACTGGTGAATGATTCTTTTGTGGTTCATATCACATTTACTGGTTTTATATCAGTGGTTATCAGGGATATTGCTTTATATATTTCTAAAAAAATTTTCCTTATCTGGCTTTTATAAATCAGCCTTTTTTGTTATCATTTGTAAGGGTTACTTTCTTTTCAATCATTAGGAATAGTCCAAGGTAGATTAGTATTGGCTGGGTTTTTTTTGTTTGTTTGTTTGGTTTTTTTTTTTGAGGTTTGATAACTGCCAATGCCTGTCAGCCACAGCACTAGCAGCAATACAGCAGTGCTGGTGCTGAGTGGAATGATACTGGCCACATCATGTAGTGGTAGAGCAGCTGCCAAGCAGTTAGACAGTAAATGCAAGGATCCCCATAGGGTACATGCCAAGCAACACCAGAGATGTGGGAGAAAAGGTCACCTACACCACCTTTCCTTCCAGACTGACCAGAATACCAAGAACTTTATACCTAAAGAAAATTTTGATGCTTTGACATTTGGAAGAACAGCTATCAGATTATCAGAATGAATAGAACAATGGTACTGACAAATAGCACAGTCACACCAAATTACCAGCACACACACACACACACACACACACACACACACACACACACACACACACACACACAAATTTGGGCTGTAGGCTGAGAGAAGAACAATGTAATGTTTATTTGGGATCCTCCTGTGAGCATCAATTGACATTGCAGAGAAATTATAAGAGATAAAAGTACTGAGAGAAAAGCAAGAAAATTATAACCTCAAGCACTCTCATTGCCAAGAATTCATGTATAAACCCCATATTATACGCAGGCGTCTAGTAGAAAGGGGCTGGATGAAGAAAAGGCCTTATGTCTAGATCCAGCCAACACATCTCAAATCTGAGTACAAGCTAAACATTTCCTTGGCAGAGAGTGTTATCAACACGGAATGTGAAAGAATGACCTGGAGGACCGCAGTGCTGCTAGAGTTAGCTGCCAGTGTGGACGAGTGGAGGGGGCAGCAGTCCTGATGCTGAGATGAGAATGATTGGCTCCACAACAAGAGAGAGGAGCAGAGTCAATTGACACAACAAGAAGAAAAATGCTTCAAGAACTGAAGAGTTGTGGTTGGACTTTAAAGAAGAGGAGACAGAGTGGAAAGATCTCTGAAAACAAAATGAAATTATACCTCAGCAGAAAGAGATAATAAAACCCTGGAAAACACAAAAAGGATGTATAATGGTGAGTGTTGAGAGTAGTAATCACCCACAGCATCACCTGGAAAACAGCTGGAGTGCTTCCTGGAGTGGAGGAAAGATGATCAATAGCTGTATGGATTCCACCAAGGCCTCTTCAAATTGGACACAGACAGTGGAAGCCTGGAACCTGATCATGTTTGTCAAGTGTGTGCAAGCAATGAAGCAGGACTGAGGGCGTTCTCTAGCCAGCATTGCTTCTGCGAATGCACTAACATTTGATTTTTTTCCAAACCAGTGTGTCATCTCATCCTCTTCAGTGTAAATGTCTCCTCTCACTTCTCTGGCCTTATCAGTTACCAACAATGGCAGATTATGACTTGGGACTGTCTCCTTCCCAAGATGAGAGTTAGGACTAATTAAAACACTCTCACAGTCAGTCAGAGATGTTTATAATTTTTAGGCCTGCTGTAGTCCTATAATTGGGATGATATTTTCTAGTGCAAATATCAAAATCCTTTCTATTAGGCCCATTTTTACTGCTTTACTGAAAAAATACTTCAAGTACGTTAAGGTCTATCAAACCTGAGTTCTACAAGAGACAGATGGGATCATTCTGTTTGTAAACACTCAGTTGTTTTAAGACAATCATTTAATGGGACTTACTGCTAGAAAGAAATAGAAATTTTCTTGTGTCTCCATGAGCGTCTCTACTCTGTTTGCCCTGCCATATTTCTTGTTTTGGATTTGGCTTCTGAAACAAGAAACAGTGAGAGTATCAGGCATAGTGGCTAGTTTAGCTACTTCATAAACATTTGTTCAGTTGAGTTTCTAGAGAAATGTGGAAATTCAGCCATGAATCCATCACAGTCCTGGCCTTTTTGTTGTTACGAAACCTTGTATTACTGGTTGAGTGTTACTGGGTATTTAGGTGTTTCTTGTACTCATTGTTTAATTTTAGACATTTGTTTCCATTTAAATTTGTCTCTTTCTAGATGTTTCTAGTTTTGTAGTGTATCATTTTCCCTATAGCAATCCCAAATAAGTCTTTGCATAGTATTGTATATGTGTTTCTTTTAACCTATAATTTTATCATTTTTGTTATTATTTTTCTTATTTAGAGTATTTATTTTTTAAGACAAACTAGCATCATAAGGAGTTTCTTGTAGGCAGCATGTTGTTGGGCTTAATTTTTTAATTCATTCACTTTGTAATTATTTTATTTAATTAATGTAGAGATAGAATTCACTATCTCTACATTAGTAGTCCATGCAAGCCACAAATTAAACATTCTTCTGGCTCAGCCTCCCAAGTACTAAATTTATAGCAAAACATATCATGTCTTATTTAGTACATATCTTTTAATTAGAGAACTTAAACCATTTACATTCAAGATATTATTCAAAGGTGTAGAGTAACACTAGTCATTTTCTTAATCTTCTGGCAGGAGCATACATCACCAGAATCCTATGCCTATGATTAGTTTTCACCTACTTTCTTAAATATTGTGTGTAGCCTTAGTTAGTGGTTGTGAATTCTGTTTCTGTTTTTGTTAGGAAGTCTGTATTTGACTACATTTTTTGAAAGATGACCTTTCCATGTATGTTAATGTATATTAATCTTTATTAGAATTTATTTCCTACCAGTACATAAAATTTACCATTTCATTCTTTTCTAGGATGTAGGTTCTCTTTTCTTTTCTAATGAAACTTTTCTTAAGTATGATTTGAAGTGACTTGAAAGTTTCTCTTACAGCATTTAAAAATGCTGTTTTAGTCCATTAACATGGAACATCTGATCATAATAATGCCATAGTGAATACCATTCTTGTTCATGTCTACTTGGAATTCTATAAGACTTCCTTCAGTATATAGATATGTCTTTTCTAGAACTGGGAAAGTTTTTGCTTAATTTTATTGAGAAAATTTTTCTTTACCTTCTCTTTATATTTTTATTTGAGGGTATTATAAAACATTGATCTGTGATCTCTCAAATGTGTAGAATGATTTTCTTCATTCTTATTTTTTCTATCTTATGAAATTAAATTATTACATTGTGATGGCTAATGTTGGGTTTCAACTTGATCAAATCTGGAATCAACTAAAATTCAAGCAGCTGTGCACATCAGTAAGGAGTTATTGTTGGTTGGATCATTTGAAGTGGGAAAATCCACTCCAAGTATTTACAGAACAGTTAGGAATTTAGCTGGTTTAGAAAATTCCTGGTTGGAGGTTCTCATCCAAGATCCATGACCTCACCACCCTGGGTAGTTGGCTACTTGCCAGTACCAGGAATGACTTTCCTCTTGTTGAGCAGTTCAATTAGAGAGCTGTTGGTTACATCCAAGATATGTGTGCTGTTACTAAACTCTTAGGACTATCATATCATGCTAACTATTGTTGTGGTTCACAGACATCACAGCTGGATAGGAGAGTTGGTTGTTTTCCCAATTTGAAGCTTAGATGCCACCTTTGTGCCTTTCAGGTTAGATCAAGCTCAGATTCTTCAGGTATTATACCTTAAGTGAATGATGCCTTCAGTAATAGGAACTTGCCTTAAGCCTTTGGGAAATAATGAAGAGCAACAACAATAGTCAATAATACTTTGGGAGTCTGTTAGACAATCTTGACCAGCAACTTGAAAGGGGCTTCCTGTGCCCATTATTGGATGTTTTTGTAAGATAGTTTATAGCGTTAGGGGAAACATTGTCAGCCTAGGAGGGAAGAGTGTGTGTATGTATGTATGTATGTATGTATGTATATAACTATATGTATATAATCTTAGGTACATATAACTCTACATAATTTGTTTAGACATTTTTATTATTTTATCTTTCTCCTCTGTCATAGTAAAAATACTCTCACATTTTTCCTGTTTCCCTCTTCAGATCTCTTATACCTGCTATTCTCTCTATTCCTCCCACCACCTTCACACACAATATTCCCCTTTTTCTTTCTTGGTTTCTGAGGTTACTCTGCTTTGTATATTTCACACTCACATCTGCAGATATGGAGATAGCAGCCACAGATGAAAGAGAACATGTAACATTTGTCTTTCTGGGTATGAGTTGCCTATTAAAAATAATCTTTTCTAGTACCACCCATTTACCTGAATATCTCATGATTTCATTTCTCTTTATAGCTGAATAGTATTAAAAATATATGTATAGCACTTTTCTTATCTATTCATCAATTAAAAAACAGGTTGCAACCATTTCCTTGCTATTAGGAATAGAGGGGCAATGAACATTTTTCAGAAAGTATCTGTGGAGCAGAGTATCAAGGCTTTTGGGCATATGGCATATTCTAAGGAGCGCCAGGTATTTATGGTAGGCTTATTTTTAGCTTTATGAGGGTTCTCCACCTTAATTTCCATTATAGTTGGACCAACTTGCAATTCCACCAACTGTAAATGAGGGTTCCTTTTTCTCATATTCTCTCCAACATTTATTTTAGCTGTTTTGTTGATCTTCACCATTCTGAGTGGCTAGATCTACTGGTTAAGATGGATGTTTGGGGGATCAACTGGACCCACTTAGCTAAAACCTTGCATAAAATGTGCAAGATCTGGTTTGGCAGAAAGGTTGCAGGGGCTAGAGTCTGTATTTTTTTTAATTCTTTTTCTATTTTTCTTACTTTTATTTTTACATAAATGAGGTGTTTCGAAAACCTCCCTTCACATACAAATATATTTTTTCTTCCACTTTATCTATACCATGGCCATGGGTGGCAACCTAGACCTCTTAGATTAGTATGGCTCCAGTAACATCATAGCCCTTGGACACCAATATGACCTCAGGTGGTGGTCCAGACCCTGGCACCACATGGCCTTAGGTTGTAACATGAGCCACGGACATCATCATTGACTCTGGCTATGGAAGAGCCATGGACCTAGACATGGCCCATAGCTGTGAGTTTCTCATTTCTAAACTGTATTTTCCAAAATTCTCTTTTTTTTCTGAATATATCATTCTATGAATTATCCTGAATTATCTTAATTTTTCTTAAGCATTTCTCCTCTTAAAGTCTATTCATTTTTTTTAAAATCACTGTTTTCAGGTTTTTGTGTGTGTGTGTCAGATATTTCACCATTAGGTATATTTTACATGATGTCTTACTAAACAGTTGACTCATTTAGAACTGTCATTTTATATAGTTTATACACTCTGATATATCAGATAGAACTTTCACTGCTGTACAAGAGCCCTTACTATGACTGGATTTTGTCCTGAAAATGTTCTGAGGTTTATTTCTTAGTTGCTTTTCTATTACTATGCTAAGCTACCATGACCAAAACAACCTATAAAAAAAACCCAACTCATTAAGAACTCATCATTTCAGAGGGTGAGCCCATAACCATCATGGCAGGGAGCATGACCACAGACAGGCAGGCCTGTTGCTGGAACAGTACCTAAGACTTTACATTCTGATCCATAAGACCAAGGTGTGTGTGTGTGGGGGGGAGTTCCTACCAAACTGGTAATGGTGTGGGCATTTGAAAGCACACCCCTACCACTTCTGGGTGTATACCCTAAAGACGCACAGTCGCACTCCAAAGGCATTAGCTCAACTATGTTCATAGCAGCATTATTCATAATAGTAAGAACCTGGAAACAACCTAGATGCCCCTCAACTGAGGAATGGATTAACAAATTGTGGTACATCTACACAATGGAGTACTACTCAGCAGTAAGAAAAAATGATATCCTAAAATTTGCTGGCAAATGGATGGATTTGGAGAATATCCTCCTGAGCAAGTTATCTCAAGCCCAGAAAGATAAGCAGGGGATGTACTCACTCATTAGTGGACTCTAAACAACAACAACAAAAAAACAAAGCATGCCCAAGCTGCAAACCACAACCACTGAACAGCTTGGGATCTGAAACACCTTGGACTGACACCTTGTATCCCACTCCCTCTAGAGGAACACCAGACCCAGTCTTGATGTTGGGATGAAGAAAGCAGATCTGCCAGGAGTGGAGGCTGATCTGAGCAATAAATATTGGGGCCGTGGGACCTCCTGTCCATGCTAGGGAGGAGATGGGGAGATGTGGAGAAGAGAGAGTGACTGGAGAGGTTGGGAGGGGGAAGGGACCTTGAACAAGGATATACATGGATAGAAAATGTGACTTTATTCATGATAAAAAATTTTAAAATATCTCGGCTTATAGCAGGAAAAAAAAAAAGGAAAGGAAAGCACACTCCTGGTGACATACCTCCCACAACAAAGTCATGGCTGCTAGACCTTCCTAAATAGTTCCACCAACCAAGGATCAACATTCAAATTTGCAAAATTTTTACTCACAGAATTTAATTACAGAAGGACCCTATGGGGACCATGTCATTCAAACCATCACTGTGTAGAAGTAATTTCTGCTTTGTTTACAGTGAGATATCAAAGTGCTGACCCCTGTTACTTCTTTGTCAGTCATTATTAACTTGAAGTATGGCATATACTGTGCTAGACTTGGAGAGATTCTGCCTACCAGCCACACAAAAGAAGATATAACCTAGCTCAAGTAACAATATGTAGAACACAAACTTTGCGATGACTTTTACACTAAACATGTTGTTCCTTATTGAATTTCAGAGGAAAAATGTTCCTCAGTCACTTCTGATATTGGCTGGGTACTTTAAGAGTCTCTGGATCTATTGTGGTCAGAGGTCTCAGTCACTTGTATGATTGTATGACCTGATGGTGGTACAGTTTAAAGTGTTTCATGGGAATAGGAAGTGGTAGAAGTCTCAGTGCCCTTTTTGAGGTACTCATATACTATGTGAAGAACAGTAAATGGTCAGAAAGGCTGTAGGCTGGCTAGCCGTAGGAACCATGTTGTTGTGGGAGTAGCCAAGGTTACGAATACTGTGAAAGTGCCTGGGAGTGAGATAGTACATCCCTTCTCACTATATGCTCACAGAGGCTGTGGTTGCACAGTTGCTTTTCTGACTAGAATCTTCTGTGCCTACCAAAGAAAAAGCCATTTCCTTCCTTTGTTTGGGTATTCCAAAATTCAAGTATTTATTTAACAATATCCTGGATCCTAATTTTATTTTTATAACTCTATCCAACTGAGATATTTAAAAATGCATTTCTTTGAGTTACTATCTTTTAAAAAATGACATCTAAAAAGAGAAAACTTATCTTTTGGAAAGGGAAATTTCTCCTGAACTTTTCCATTATGGAAAATTCTAATGCTTTGCTCAAAATCTTCTTACTTCATTCCTATGCAACGGAAGTTTAAAAACAGAAGGGTCAGTGAATGAACTTTTGTTCTCAAGCTTGCATTCATTCTTTTCCCTAAAATCTCAAGAAAACAATATGAGAGGTAATATCTAATTATAAGTGAAAGAGATTTAAGATGCACTTTAAGCTTTAGGATGCAGAATAAAATACTGTGTTTCTGTCAATTAATACTTTAGGACATAAACAAGAGATAAACAAAATTTACTCATAACTCTTATGAAACTCATTCAAACATAAATTTAAAGACATTTAAAAAATGTTTTATAAATACTTTTCTATAGTTATATAATACTAAAAGACAAGAAAAGACAGATTGAGGAAACATTTAGATTGTCAGTATTTACTATGCCCTGTTAGAATTTCTAACGGCACAAAGGATAATATTCATGAAGTAATGAAATAAAATTTAAGTATGTTTATAGATTATTTATTATATTGTACTAATCTTAGCTTTGATATCTGTATTGTGGCAACGTAAGATACTAACTTAGAAGAAAGAATATAAATATGATAACTGATGTAACATTTTCAAAAGTAAAAACTACTTGAATATAATATTATAAAAATTCTCTTTTCTTGGGTATGTAGGATAGCCCAGTGGACAAAGGTGCTTAGCACCAGATTTGATGACCTGTGTAGCATCCTTGGCCTCACATAAAGAAAGAAATTAACTGATTCATGCAAGTTATCATCTCATCTCCACACACATGCTCACTTATACCAAACACACAAAATTTTTAAAAAATGTAATTTAGAGAAAAGCAAAAAGTATAAGCAAAAACTTCTTGTAAAACTTATATAGCTAGCATACAAGGTCATTTTAGGCTTTCATTCCTCCTGGGAAACCAAAAAGGAAGCAACAGACTAACTACAATAGCTTTACATGATGAGATATTTTAGGCATTCTTGTCACACCATGCTACTAGTACTGTAGATTTCCAATCCCTCTTAGGAATGAAAAAAAACAGTGGAACTTTTTCCGTGTTACCTTGCCAAAAGCTTCATCTTGAATAGAGTCAAATTTTGGACACCAGGCCAGGCCAGAAGCTTGAGAAAACCATGGTTATGATTCTGTCCTAGATAGAGGAGTACTAGAAACATAAGCACATGGAAGCAAGTTCTTTGATAGGTTGTTTTGGACCCCAAGTAAGTATCACCACTGACACCAAAAGCTAGGTCAAGCTGAATCTAGAAGACCAGGTCCAATGAGTCAAGCACTCTTGGGTGACCTTTCAGCTCCCCAGAGTAAGGTAGGCGAGTGGAAGAGAAGAAATCACTTGGCCAGTCTGGAGACCTGGACTTAAATACCCTGCAGGTGCCATCTTGAGCTTTGGGGGAGGAGACTGCACTTTTGGTGGTCTTTCTGACCTGGCAGGATTTGGAGAGGAAGGAGTTGGGCCAAGGGGAGTTTCAGGACAGTCTCCAGCCAAACGTCCTTGTTGAAAGATGAATACAGAGGGAAAGCTGAACACAAAGAAAATATATGTGTAGTAATCTTATTTGAATTTCCACCCTTGATAAGCCATGCTTATGATTATTATCCTCTGTATAGTTATTGTTAACTCGTCAGCATTTTTTTAAAATTCTTTTTACTGTTTCTTTGATAAATACAAAATAAAGAAAAAAAGAAGAAAAAGAAAAAGAAAAAGTCTGGGCATGCTGGTGTGCATGTTCATAATGCTCATACTAGAGGGGTGGAGGTAAAAATATTGGAAGTTGGAAGTAATTCCTGGCTATGTATGGAGTTCGTGGACTAAATAGTGAAAACTTGTCTCAAAATAACTGAACAAAGAACCAAATAAAACATAAATAAAAGCAAAAAAAAAAAAAAGAAAGAAAGATGAATACATCAGAACTTCCAGGACACTAAGAAGCTGCAGGAATGATGCTAGTGATGATTAGTTAAATCATTTTAAGGCAATGCTTTAAATTGGTGGGGTAGGCATGCAGAGGCCTAGGGAATATATAACTCATAATGCCTAAGGACACTTTAGTAGAGTTTTGAGCCAACTCAAAAGAGTTGTAATATATTTGTTGTTCTTAAATGCCCTACTTTTTAATAAAAGTTTACAGGACATTCAAAAAAAAAAACAGAAATATAAACATGGTCCATTTAAAGAAAAGAGTCTTTAGACTTTATTAAAAGAATATATGTTCATTCTAAATACGATTTGAAATAGAAGGAACATGAATAGGGCATTAAGAGAAAATCATAAATGAAAAAAATAGAGCATCAATGAGAAAATAGTGAATTATAAAAGCAAAAACAAATAGGACCTGGTGCTGGTAAATCATTAACATTGAACTTAAAATTTTTACTCACAGAATTTAATTACAGAAGTGATGATCATTTGACATTATTATATTTGAAGCATAAAAAGGAAAAGGGAATAAAAAAATGGGACTTAAGGTACTTGTGGAAAACTTTTGATTGAACTAATATGCATGTGATTTTTTTTTTAAGTGGAGAAAAGGGGAAAAAAAACCCTTTAAATTTTGGAGTTTTTCTCACATAGAACTATGAAAATAAGAGTTTTAAAATGAACCTCAAGTATGATAACCTCAAAATTACCTACATTACAGTGCGTTGTGATCAAAATGATAAAAATAAAAGACAGAATATTAAGAACAGTAGAGAAAAGTGGCTACTCATGCACAAGAATCCTCAAAAAACCCTGAAGTTCTGAGCAGAAACTCAGCAGGCATAGAGAAGACATGAAGAAGTTAAAAATGTCCCCATCTGAATCACACAGAACTTTCCCCAAAAATGGTCAAGTTGACATATTCTCATGTAAACAGAATTTATTGATAGCACTCTAGGTCAAATAGCAGATTAAAAGCTTTATCAGTAGAATTCACTGGAAGAAAACAGTCAAAAGAATGTGCAGAAAATATTTGTTTTTCCTACAAGAGATAAGAAATATAAACAAATAAAACAACCGAGGTCTCTGTAGGGAAGAAAAAACCCTGCTGCTAAGCAGAATGAAAGTGCTGTGGCTGGAGCACTGAGAGCTACTAGTGAAGTGCTTACACACTCACACACACACTTACTCACATACACACTCACTCATACACATACGTACTCACACACACACTTACATACACACTCAAACTTATACATACTCATACACATACATATTCACACACACAATCATACACAACACACACACACACACACACACACACACACACACACACACACACACATACAATGCTGTGAGGACAGTCAGTGGGATAGCCAAATGATTGACCCTGTGAGCTGAGGAAGTTAGAGAAGTTCAGGGACTAGCTGAGATCTGTGGGTATCATCAGGCAATGACTTAATATCTTTCCTCAATGATGACATTGAGGCCAAGGGTTTCCAGTCACCTCTCCATGTCACGACACATAGCCAAACTAGAAAGAGCATCAAAAAGAGACCTACTCTGCTAACTCAGAAGCTGTGCCACAATCTCATTTGAAAAATAATTGGGGGCATTTTGCACCATAAATCCAAGTCTTAGGTCTGAACTGAAATTGCAAATTGCACCTCCATGAAAAAAATTACAGGTATGGAAAGACTACTACACCCATTCCATAAGGAAGAGGTGTTGAATGATATAATCTTTTTTTCATTAGAGGTGTATTTATTATACTGTGCCTTCCTGTTGGTTAGTGTTAATTGTTGTCATGGTCTATTTGGTTTCAATGATGCTCAGTTAGGTCTCATGATTGTTCCTTGTGTTTTTTCCACCCAGTATTTTTCCATATATAACTCAGATCCTATTCTCCCGTTCTGCCTCTTTTCACTTTTCCTCCCTACCCCTCCCTCCTCTTTATACTCCTTAACCATAACCTTAGAGAGCTTTAACAATCTCTATAACATGTTACAGTTGGTGGAAATCACTATCAGCTGATTAAAAGTTTAGTATTTATTAAGTGGTTTATACTCACTGATACAAGAGATTGAACAATTGGGCAATTCCTGGAGAGTTGCACTGGTCCACATAGTGGAAGCTGGTCTTGCCCTTCCTCCAAGACCATAAGATAGCAAACAAGAGAGCCAAGAGCAGTGTGCACCCAGTCTTAAAGTGATCTAGCCATGCCCTACACCTCTAGGTCAAGGTGATATTACCTGCTTCCCACTACAACCCAAGGACCAAACACCCTCTCTTTCTCCTCTCATAATCTTAGTATCTAAAACCTTAGTATAAGCTATAAAATTTTTTGTTTGTTTTTCTTTAGTTACTGATGATAAAGAGAGCACTGTTGTTGACTGCTGGAACAATCTTAGGTGCTAGATTTCGCACTATCAAAATCCTGTACTCTGTTCTGAATCTTTAGGTAGATGTATATAGCCTGGAGGAACTGCAGATGCCAGGAATGTAAAAGGATCAACGGTGGGAGGTGGGGTGGGGAAAAACAAGATCACTAGAGAGGGGGCTAGTTGGAGACAGAGCTATGGGGGGGGAATGGAGAGTGAGGGAGAACCTCCAGCTGAGGGGAGCAGGAAGGAAGGCATAGAGAAAGAGGGAAGGAGGAAGAGTTAGTAAGAATGAAAGCACAGCCTCAGAGGATTAGTATCTTGAATATATAAAGAGTTCCACAAACTAAATGAGAATACAAATACTCACATCAAAAAATGAACTAAGAAACTGAACATACAGTTCTCGAAAGTAAAAATAGTCAAGATTTTAAAATGTATTCAGCTTCCTTAGCCATCAAGACAAATACTCACAAGAATGTAGAGAAGGATAGCCCTTATATATATCACTTATATCAGAGATGTCAACTGTCACAGCTGCTGTGAAAATCTCTGTGGGAGTTTCTCAAAAATCCTCAAAGAACTTTACATCCTAGCACAGTGAAACCTGCATAGTCATGTCTACTGCTGCTCTGCTGACATCAGCAAAGAAATGGAATTAGTGTAAATCTCCATCAACTCAAGTGTATACACAATGGAACTTTAATCAGTGACTGAAAATGTGATGGGAACTAATCATGAGAGAAAGAGATGACTGAATGAGAGGAGCATCGAGGAGGGAGAGAGAAAAGAAAAATGAGAGGGAGATCTTAATAGAGGAAGCCAATGTGGGGTTGGAAAGAGACTGGCTACTTTGGAAACATACAAGAACTCACAGGATGTCCCTGGCTAGGTCTCCAACCAATAGTAAACGTGATGCCTAGACAGAACTTCCCCTGTAATCAAATGAATACCCACTCCAAGTGCCATCATAGAACCTACATCCAACAATGAATAGGGACAGAGACAGAGATAAATGGCTGAGCACTGGGCTGAGCTCCTGGTCCAGCTGAGAGCAGGGGAGGAGACTCTACATAAGCAAGGGGATAGAGCTTAGGAGGAAAACTCCTACAGTGACATGGACAGTATGTGGAGCCTCAAGAGGAGGGATCAGACTATGTTTCTATTGACTGGCACTTCTGAGCCCATTCCCTCCAGAGGAACACCTAACCCAGTCTTGACATTGGGATGAGGAAATCCAACCAACCGTGGGACTTCTTACCCTTTCTGGGGAGGGGATGGGGAGATGGGGAGAAGGGAAACTGAAGGCTGACCAGGAGGTATTGGAAGGGGGAAGGGAAGGAAAACAAGGGGATACATGGGGGGTAAATAACTTTATTTTATAAATAAATAAAAAAGAAAGATATTAGGTAAGCTATATCAGACAATCACTACGTTTTATCACATATTTGGTAGCTTCCTTTAAATGCACATACATTATATACATATATGGATGAATTTGTGTACAGGCTGCTCCATAAAAGTGGAAGGAAAGATTTACAGCAAGAAGGAAAGTTAATAGAACACCACTCTTACTTTAAAAGTAGCTGCAGAGCATATACTCCACTTACACACTGCTATGTTTACTACACCTACATAAACTCAACATGTGTGGGGCTTGCACAGATAACAGATTTCTCAAAGTCTAGCATGACATATATAAGGCTCACTCACAATGATTTGTAGAGAAAGACTTCATTCTGGTGCTCCACAGAAAATACAACATGCCATTAAAAGAATACCTAAATGCCCCTTCCAGAGTAATCCATTAGCTCTTAAGTTAACTCTGTATCCCTACAGAAGAATACAAGAATATGAAAATAAAAGCAGGCAATCTGACAGCTCCAAGGAATAGAGTTTACAACAGTAGCTTATAAATAAATCTAAACAGTTGAAATATCTGATAAAGAAGTGAAAAGTAATGAGTATAGATGAGATCAATGAAATCTAAAAGAGACAAGTGGTTAAAAGGAACTAGGAAGACAGGGGACACCTGTTAGATTGGCCAAGATAAAAGACACAGAGGACAGCCTATGCTGGAGAGGATGTGGAGCAAGGGTAACACTCCTCCATTGTTGGTGGGAATGTAAGCTTGTTCAGCCACTTTGGAATGCAGTATGGCGGTTTCTCAGAAAATTGAGAGTCAATCTACCCAAGGACCCAGCAATACCACTTCTGGGTGTATACCCTAAAGATGCACAGTCACACTCCAAAGGCATTAGCTCAACTATGTTCATAGCAGTGTTATTTGTAATAGCAAGAACCTGGAAACAACCTAGAAATCCCTCAACTGAAGAATGAATTAACATACTGTGGTACATCTACACAATGGAGTACTACTCAGCAGTAAAAAAAAAAAAAAAAAAAAAAAAAAAAAAAAAAAAAAAAAAAAAAAAAAAAAAAAAAAAAAAAAAAAAAAAAAAAAAAAAAAAAAAAAAAAAAAAAAAAAAAAAAAAAAAAAAAAAAAAAAAAAAAAAAAAAAAAAAAAAAAAAAAAAAAAAAAAAAAA
>PVIH01000863.1:248958-270856 GCA_004025045.1 Sigmodon hispidus | reverse complement strand
TGTCCAAGCTGCAAACCACAACCACTGAACAGCTTGGGGTCAGAAACACCCTGGACTGACTCCTTGGATCCCACTCCCCATAGAGGAACACCTGACTCAGTCTTTAGGTTGCGGGGAGAAAACTGGATCTGCCAGGAGTGGAGACTGAACTAAGCAATATTGGGACAGTGGGACCTTGGGACCACCTGCTGCCTGCCCGGGGTCGGGGTGGTGGTGAGGGAGTTGTGGAGAAGAGAGAATAATGTGTTGGGAGGGGGAAAGGACCTTGAATAAGGATATACAAGATAGAAAGTGTGACTTCTTTGTTCATAATAATAATAAAAAAAAGAAATTCACAAAAGACAATGATCATGAAAAAGAAGCAAATTAATCAAAACCAAGAGCTTAAAAGGGCAAAAAAAAAAAAAAAAAATCTAGGGAAAACCTCAGTAAAGGATAGATCCATAAGAGAAAAAGGTATTTGGTCTAAGACATATTCTTTGAAATATCCCAATCAAGAACTTGGGACATCCTCAAGGTGTAAAGCTTTGCATCACTGGGATGCATAAAAGCAAGGAGATGAAGATCAAGTGGACTTTAAGATGATGACCACACCTTCTCCACGGGACCTTTAGGGAAACATGTAATATAGCATAGATGCACAAGTCATAAAATACTACATAATTTGATACTATATCAAAATGATCATGTGTCATGATATATGGTCTTGTTGAAAGAACAAATGACTGATTCAACATATTCAAGCCAATATCATCTAGAATGGAAGGATAGAAATCATATGATAATTTAATTAAATATGGGAACATATTTAGTGAAATCTAATATCTAATCATAATGAAAGTCTTGATCAATTCAGCACAGAAGGACAATACCTAAATATATGTAGCAAAATTATAATATACCCATTATACTGGAAAAATATAAGGGCATTTCTCTAAGATAAGAAAAGACTGTTTATTCTCACTGGACATGCTGAACATAATATTAAATCTTTTATTCAGGAAATTACACAAGATGATGAAAAAAATCTCATTTTGCATGTAATATAATATTATATGCAGAAAAATCTTGAAAACTCCAAAAATACTTGAGGAGAAATTATATCATAAGATATCATAAATTGGTAACATATAGAACATAAAATCAACATGCAAAAATCTGTAGGTTTTCTGAAAAATAAATCATGACAACAATATCAATTCATATTGTTTGCAGAAAAGCAATAAAAAAGAATACATAGGAATAAATATAACTAGAAGAGTAAATGACCTCTATAAGAATAGTTATAAAACACAAGTTAAGGACATTGACAATGATCCTGAAAGATCCTGACAATGCTCTAATGTACATACTTCACAACACAATGAATTCAGTGAAATATCCATCAAAATATAAATTTTATTTATTAAAAATGAAATATAAGGAGTTGAAGCAAGGGAATACATGTATAAAAAAGACTTTATTCTATAAGAATAAATAAAAAACAAAGTGAAATACTAAATTTTATTTGAAAACACAAATATTCTAAGAAGCTAAAAAAACATGAGCAAAATGTACAAGCATAGAAACATAGCAGCATCTGGTTTTAAGACATTGTAACTAAACCTACATAATTTTTGAATAAAACAAGATTGAAATGTAGAACAGAATTAGGTCCCAATAATTAATCCTACATATCTACAGTGATCTGATTTTTGACAAAATGGCAGAAGCATATGCTTAAGAAAGTACAGACTCTTCAACAAATTATTCTGTGAAGACTAGACATGAATATGTAAAAGGATCACACTGACACTGATAAGTACTAATCTAAATTTTGATTTATGACATTTTATCATTTTTTAAAGATTCGCAAGATAAAAGCAGGAGCAGTGAGATGGCTCAGTAGGTAAAGGCTAAAGGCCTGAGTTCAACTACTGGGATCCACATGGCAGAGAAGACAAACCAGATCTCAGAAATTGTCTTTTCACCTCCATGAATACACCATAGATATGGACATACATGTACATTCATGCACATGCATAGCACATACACATGAAATAAAAGTTTAGCAAGCAAAATCATGAAAATAATTATAATTTCATATTGGTGGTGTTATAGCACAAAGATAAACGATGTGACAGCACTAAGAAAATGTTATAAAAGAACAGATTTGTATTGATTTGAAACATAATTTTGTATAATTAAAATTATTGAAGCTCTAAATTTTGATATGTAATTCATACCATAACTTCAAACTTATTTATATAGTATATATTCTAAAAGAAATGCAAAAAGAATCAAATGCATCACTTAAAAATGTGTCCATGAAACTCAGAGAAGAGCATGAAAGTGGAAAATGAGAGACTAAAAAAATTTAATAAGAAGAACCAGAGCTTTTTCTGTTATATTAGATCAAGACATGGAAGTCTGCTTCACCTCTGTCAGCTTATGCTGAAGTTCCTCTATGTGGGAAGTCATAGACGGTACAGGTAAAGGAAAATACAAAAATGTAGATCAAGTTGCAAGGAAAACTCTTCAGTTGCTTTTCATCTGAAAAGAAACGCCGAGAAAATCATCAACAGTAAAATGCATCAACATAAAAAGTAACTCTACTAAGGCTGCAAGATGCACAATTAATGCCTAAAAGTCTATTGTTTCCTTGTATTTTAGCAAGAATTTGTAGCTAAAAAAATCATCATGTGACCACTCCTGAAAAATGAAAATCTTATATCTACATATAGCAAAATACATACAAGTCTAAAATAAAAAAGCAACAAGTACTGAGTCTTTTGTATTTTTGTATAGGAATACTCAATATCATCAACACACAAGTTCTCACTAACTTGATATATAGTCTCCATAAAACCCATACCAAGTAATTTTGAATCTATCAACAATAGAATGCTAAAGCTTATATAGAGTGTATAAAAACTCAAAATATTGGGCACAATATTTTTAAAAAAGTAAACGTAGAGGACTGACATTACTTCAAGACTTAGAGTACAAAAATCCAGGTAGTGTGGTTCTATAAATATTAATATGATATGATACAAAATCCAGGTATATATATATACATATATATGTATATATATATATATATATATATATATATATATATATATATAAACTGGCCACTACTTAGAGAATGCAATAAAGTAAAGCAAAAGCTATTTCCATCAGTACTGCTTGAATAACTGGGTATATATAGACAGATTAAAAGACAAAGTCCATATAGTTGCAAAATTAAAACTTTAAAAATGCTCAAAAAAATAAATTATACTTTCTCAAAGACATTCAAGCTTTAATTTATTACTAAAATTTTTAAATACACAGATGACTTCCCAAGTCAAATTAATGAGGCAGCTAAAGTAATACCAGGAGGAAACAATCATAAAAGCAACCTGTCAGTAACTGGTCAAAATCTAGGCAACCCCAGCATTATGGGGTGCCAACCCTCAGTAGATCAATCTGCAATACCACTCCTGAACCTAAAGCTCAGGAAATATTGAGAAAGGGGGCAAAAAGAGTGTGAAAGCAAAGAATTCGGAGCTCTGATGTGTAACCATGTCTTCTAGAAATGACAGGGAAGCTTTACCTATGCTACCTCAATTATGTGATTGCCTAAACAGTAAAAGCCCCAATATACATGTTAACAAGGAATGGGAGATCTCAAAGTCCTCTGTAGTCAGAAGTTTCTGTCTAGCCAGAAACACTCAAATACCTACAGTTGCTTCCCAAATAATTGATTCAGAGGCTTAATATTACTTACAAATGCCAAGCCAGTAGTTCAAGCTCATTACTAAGTAGGTCTCATACTTAAATTAACCCATAATTCTTATCTATGTTTAGTCACATGGTTTTGTACCTTTTATCAGTGCAAAATTTTTATCCTCCTTTCTTTGCATCTGGTGGATAATGGATTCTATGCCTTTCCTCTTCCCAGGATTCTCCTTATCTGGTTGCCCTACCTAAACTTTCTACCTGGTTACTGGCCAATAGGCATTTTATTAAACCAATATGAGTGACAAAACTTTACAGTGTGTAAGAGCATTATCCCACATCATTTCCCCTTTTTATTGCAAGATATCATGAGATTAGTAACAATAAAATAATCTTTCAATTTTGGTATTTCTTCTGTCCCATATTAGGTGGATCTTCTGAGAAGATGCAGAGATTTTATATTTTTCTTTAATAAGGAGGAGGGAGCTACAGTCCAACTCTAGAACCATCTTTAGTTTATAATCGAGTCAGGAACTAAACTTTCTTTAGAAGTACAGAGATATAGATGTTAGGCAGTGAGATTTTACCTGGCAGAGTATCAATAGGCCCAATTTTTCTTTGCTTATAATTTCTTTTTGGATAAACCTTTCTTTTGTTTTAGATGTATTAATGCTCAAGGTCTTTTCATTTCATGAATATGGGTATTTCTATTTTTCTGTAAAACAGAACCCTGCCCCAACCCTAGTTTAGTGAGTTTTTCTTACAAATTATAGAATTGTCACATCAGTGAATGAGCCATCATTTCTCTTTCTCAGGAGTTTTCTCCTGTTCTAATTGAATCTTTACTAATTTTTATGGTATCTATAGTGTTTCTTCTCCTGCAGAATCAAAAGTTAAATTCCTTCCCAAACTTAGCACACATACTGGTTTCCATTCTGCAGTCAACACATCTTTGAAGTAGACAGGCTGATTTAGCTTAGTAGTTTTTTTTCTATAGTTCACTGTCTTTCCACAGCCATTGTTCCATTCTCATTATCACTGAGATAATTTAAAGTTAATAAATAATTATGTAATCAGTTTCTGGGGTCTTTGTTAACCCTTTCTGTTTATTTAACATATTCTTTAAAGTTCAGTTTGGTCTTACTACAAGTACTTTCTCTGTATGATTGTGTGGTATACCTATACTATGTTTTATATAAAAGCAAAAACCTCTTTCATTTTTCTAGAGACATGCTGAAGCATTGTCATTCTTAATTTGTACATGTATTCCTATGATGTTCATAACTTCTAGCAAATGTATGATTACAGAATTAGCTTTTTATAGCTCATAGCACTTGCCCACTAAAATCCTGAAAACATATCTATTGTATGATGTACACATTTTAATTTTCCAAATTCTGGAAGGTGAAACACATCTATCTGCCAAATTTCATTTCTATGAAAACCTGCCAGTTATGGAGTTTGGTTATAGAAGGAACAAGAGGACTTTAAAAAAAAAATTCTTTGGCTTGTTGCCAAGTGATGGAAAAATCCTTTGGTTTTTTTTTTTATTTATAAAGGTTTTTTTTTCCATATATACCACTGTTCACCCTCTCTTGAATCCTTCCTGTCCCTCTCAGTCCTACCTCAGCCTCCTCGACCCAATATCCCCATCCATTCCCCAAGGAGGACAAGGAGTCCCAATGTTAGTCAGTTCAGTCTGGCATATCCAGTTTAGGTAGGTTCAAGTCCCTCTTCCGAGTATTAAGGCTGATTAGGTGTTCCTCTGTAGGAAATGGAGATGTTAGTTCATGCACAAGAATATAGACTGATCCTATTCCAAGAGGCTCCACAAGCTGCCCATGTCAGTCATCTACCTTTGGAGGACTTGGTTCCTTTCCCTGAAGGTTACTCAGCAGTTGGTTCTGATTCCATGAGCTCCCAGTAGCTCTAGTCAATCATCTCTGTGGGTCTCCTCCTCATGATCACCCTTTGCTCATATACTCTCTCACATACTGGGAGTTCAACTTGGTGCTAACTATGGATCTCTGATTCTACAACTATCTATTGCTGGATGAAATTTCTAATAATGACAATTAGGCTAGACTCATAACCAAATATATAAAGAAATTCTTTTTAAAACCTTTGCTATTGACATGATTTTTAAAATTGAACTCTGAGGTCTCTAGCATATTGCCTATCAATAATAAATTAATTTCATCATTATCTTGTACTACAACAGCCTGGCAGACCCTGATGGGATTAGATAGATGTTATATCTAATCATATACATGCATTAGGATATATATGAAATTCCTGATTATTTCTTGTAATAGGATAAATAACAAATTTAGTTCTGACTCATCAGATATCAATTCAGCAGTTTTAATGTGTAAAACTACTCTTCTTTATACTGAGAGTCAGTCAGCAACTATGCTAAGAGGTTCTTTAAAAATCTATTATACTATGAGAATAGTATAGAATTCTGATTTTAGGACAGAATTTTAAGGGCTCTGAGATATTTTACTTAAATATTCTGATTTCTAACCTGCCTATTTGGATTTGTTTGCATTAGTAGGGGCTCCAAAAATTGGAGTTTCCTGTACAACATGAGGGAGAATCCAGTTAGTTTTATTTATAAATTGAATTATTTTGCTTTGAGAATATTTGTTATTAATCTCTCCAAAAATTTACTGAAAGCTTTTGCCAAGTTTCACTTTCTTCCCATAATTGGCCAATTTAATCATTAGTTAAAGGTACAACAATTTCTGTTGGGCCCATTCCCATCAAATGATGAAGTCTTAAATTTTCTTTTAAAATCAAAGCAGAAAAATCTTACATACAAATCTTTATAGTGCACAAGTATAATATCTCACAATAGGCCCCACTCATAGATGAATAAAAAAGAAAACTAAAAGGGGCTAGGAGTAAGAAAATTATACCTCCCCCATGGAAGTCCAGTTAGAGAACTACATACTTCATTTGATAACAGGGTTATCAAATACTAAGTGATTATCTCTGAAGTCATGTACATACATTAGGATATTCAGTGGGTTGTGTGTGAGAGATGGGGAGAAAGAGAAAATAGATCGCATAACAACTAAGAGGGAGTCAGGAGCTTGAAAGGAAATGGTGGGGACTGGGCATGGGAAGAGTTGGAGGAAGGATTAAAGTAGATGATTAAAAGACATTATGTAATTATATTTTAATAAGAAAAAGTTAGCTGAAAAGTGAAAGAAATCCCAGAATGATCTAAATAAGGAAGCAGTTATAGGAAAAAGTACAAGTTCTATATACAATTAAAAATGAATAATAAAAGTTTAGAATTTACAAGTGGTTTTAACAATCGATAATGAAGTTGCTTAGAGAATCAAAATCTAAAACATAATAATATTATAAGTACAATCATAAGCTTTACAGAAAAAATTATAGCCATTTACAAACATAATTACTGAATTTACTTCAAAACTTGTAAATGATGCCAATCATCAACTGAACACTAACTTTGAAAAACAAATATCTGATCACAGGAGGTGAGTTATCCTCCTTCTAGCCAGTCAGTTAGGCTAACCTTCAGGTCTGGGCAACAGGGCACAATCCATGCATCCGAACCCCATCACATTGCAGATAAGCAAGCAGGACACCTGGGGACAAGCCTGACTATCACTGTCCACATTGGAACTTTAGCCTATAAGCCACACTCCATCCCCAAACCCATCTGTCCCTTGGAGACTTCACCTGCTCCCTGAGACACAGACTTACTGGCTCCTATTTTGTAAGGTGCAACAAGAGCAACTATTAGACCAAGAACAGCTCTCTGAAACATAAACAACACTTGTACCTATTAGAGGAAGCAATGGGTAGGCAACAACAAAAATACATTCAACAACAAAAATAATGTCCTAAGATTAACAAGAGATATGACATTCATAATGCAAGATAAAATAGAGGCTTCTCTTTTATCAATAATAATATATAACAATGTTAATCAGAAGGTACAGATAGAATGGATCTAAAAAGCAAAATTCAGGGCTGAGGAGAGTGCCCAGTGGTTAAAGCATGTGCTCTGCAAGTATTGATTGAGTTCAGTTTTCTACAATACCTGTAAAAGCAGGACAAGTATGAAGACCTCTATAAAACTCCAGCCTTCAGAGCAAGTTGGCTACCAAGTCAAGTTATATCTGAGAGACCCCACCTTGAAAAGTAAGGTGGAAGATTGATTGGGTATCTTCCTTGAAATCAACCTTGGGCTTCTACATGTATGCACATACACTGATGCACATATGCACCCATATACATTAAATAATGCATACACATAGATATACCATATCCTGTTTTAAGATAAGAAAAAAAATAAAGATCCAATTATATGCTGTTTGTGTGAATCAAATTATACAATGCACTTTGCATAAATAATGAACCAAGTGACCAAAAATGGCTAAATAAAAATTATAGGTGGTTACAATAACAGAGTGAATAATGAAGGATATTTAGAATAACAAAAGAGTCAGCTCAGTAATAATGTGTAACAGTTACATGTACACCAAGCATTAGAGCTCTTACCTTCAGGGAGCATGCACTAATAATGGAAATGAAAATCAGACAGTTCTACAGACTCCAACATTCCTCACTTAGTCATAGACAGAACAATATTGAGATCATTAAGGAAACAGAAGGCAGCCCTATATGCCAATTGGAATTAATAGACTACACAGAAAACCATACATAGGGACAGATTATTTTCTTTTTTAAGTATACATAAAATATTCCTTAAGAAGATTTTATGATCTATTATCAAGAAACCTGACTAAATTCTTAAAAAATCATGCAAAATGTCTCTTATTATCAAAATAGAAAAAATAAATAGAGGCAATAAAAATTACTGAAAACAAGTTAAATAAAACTACATGCTTTTATAAAATTATGATCACAAGTTAACCATGAATGAAATTAGAACATATCTTGATGCAAAAATGAAAATATATATACCAAAATTTGTGGAATGTACTAATAATGAATTGATAATGGAGAAACTTATAAGTTCAAATGCTTGTATTTCAAAAAAGAAACAATATTAATTTGATAATCTGCATATATTACTTTAAGAAATTCAATAAAAACTAAATATATTGCTATCAAAAGTAGATAATAGATAATAAAAGAGAGATCAAGGTTAGAAAGCTATTATAGATAAAAATCAACACCAGAGATGACTTATTCAAAAAGCTAAACAAAATAGGGCTGGACAAATGGCTCAGCATTTAAAAGCACTGGCTGTTCTTCTGGAGGACGCAGGTTCGAGTTCCAGCACCCACATGGAAACTCATCACTGTCTGTAACTCCATTTTCAGGGGATCTGACATACTAACACAGACATACTTGCAGACAAAACACCAATGCACATGAAATAAAATAAATGAAATTTTTAAAAAAGATAAAAATGGGCAAAGCTCCAGCTATGTTAATTAAGAAGTAAGAGACAACAAATTAGAAATTAAAGAGTCATTGTCACTGCATTTATTGGGGAGGGGTATGAATCTCTTCAAACTGAAGCCCTCTCTGAGTGCTGAAGAGTTGATGACAGCTTTAGAGACCTCCAGCAGCATCTTGCATACACAAACCTGAAATAAATCATCAGTTTCCTTTGTAGAGAATATGAGCCATGTGGAAAACCAAAGGATAACAATAGACACTGGATCTAGGAGAGGCCCGAGCCCCAGAACTGAGGGCTCGACAGTAGGACATCTTATAGAAGTAGTTTTCATGGTAACATTCACTCCCTGATCTAACCCACCTCTCCCCCAAGATTCAGAGTAAGCCACAAAAGACACACTCACCTGAAGAGGAGAGAACTAGTGACTGATGCATAACTTACCTCTTTTCTTCATTGAGTGACTTTTCTCCTGTATGTTTCTGTGTTATTTTGCTTAGGTTGGTTTTATAGTTGCTTCATCATCCACTATATTTTTGTATTCTGTTCCCTTACCAGTGTTTCTTAAACACCACCTCATTTTCCTATCTTTCCTTAATCTCACTTCCTTTCTACGCTCCCCTTTCTTCTTATGACTTTAGCTAAATTTATTAGGGAAAAGGCTCAATGTAAAAAACACAAATGAGGGGAGACATTAAATGCCAATGACCTGTAGAAGACCTGCAGCTAATACTTTCTGGAGCCTCTTGCAATAGGATCAGAGTATGTTCCTGATGCATGAATTGACATCTTGGATCCCATTCCCTACAGAGGAGCATATAACCCAGCCTTAATACTGGGATGAGGGACTTGGACCTACCTCAATTGGATATGCCAGACTGAACTGACCCACCTTGGGACTCCTTGTCCTCCTTGGGAAATGAATGGGATGGAGGAGGCTGAGGGCAGACTGGAAGGAGGGAAGGAAAGGGGAGCAGTGGTATATATACATAGAAAAAATTCTTTTTCAGTAACCAAAAAATGAAAATAAAACCTGTTTCTTTCATTTTTAAGACCAAAGTGAATGAATGGATACATTTCTGGATATATATGAACCAACAAAATTAAGCCAAAATAAACAGGTTAAACATATCCACACCAAGCACTGAAACTATTACAGATAGTCTCAAATGAATAAAAAGCTTGGAGGAATCTTGGAGGATTCTCTGAAAAATTCTACCATACCTTTAGACAGGAACTAATACCAGTGCTGTTTAAATTATTTATTAAATAGAAAGGGAGGAATGCTACCAGGCTCATCCTATGCAACCAATACTCCTATAACACCAAAACTGGATAAGAACCCAAGAGCAAAAGAAAACTACAAATGACTTTTCCTCATGGACACAGATGAAAATACCAAAAATTCACCAACACATTAAGGAAATCATAGGCAATGGCTAATTTGGCTTTGTTTCAGGGATGCCAGGGTAGTTACATTTAACTATTTATGAATTAAATGTAGTACAATACATAAATACAATCAATAATTAAAATCACATCATCTTAATAGATATACGAAAAGGGACTTTGAAAAAAATCAACATGTCTTCACAATTAAAACAGAAAAATAATACCTCAGCATAGTAAAAGTTACTTATGACAAACCTTTAGCCATCACTATGCTAAATAGAGAAAAGTTGTAAGCATTTTCTCTAAAAATCAGAAATTAGACAAGGGTGTAAGTTCTCCTCAGTTTAATTCAATGAAGTTCAGGAATTAGCCTAAAGAACAGGCAAGAGAAAACAATAAAAGAAACACAAACAAGAAATGAAAAAGACAAATTCTTTTCATTTTCACAATACATGATTCTGCAAAGAGCCTAAAATCTATAACAGAAAATTATTAAACCTTACTTTTCATATAGTAATGAAATACAAAAATCAGGACACTAACATCAATATTTTTTTTTTGCTCTCCAACAATAAATATGTTGAAAAAAAGCAGAAAAGCAATCTCATCCACAATTACCTAAAAATACTTAAGAATGAACCTAACCAAAGAGATGAAAAACATCTACAGCCAAAACTTCATAACTTGGGAAATAAGTTGAGTACAACAGTGTAGAACTAATATTTTGAAAATGTCCATATTACAGAAGGTGAACTAGCAAGTCAGTGCCATACCTATCAAAATCCAAATATGTTTTTCGCAGATCTGGAAAAAAATAGTAAAACTTATTTGGAAGAGTTAAACCTTTCCTAAGACAAAGATACAAGGCTTGATGACCCCGGTGACCCCAATATCTGATTTCAAACCATATTGCAAGGCTGTAGTAATGAACAGAATACTGTTCTCTCTCTTTCTCTCCCCCTTCTCTTTCCCTCCCTCCTTCTATGGTCCACATAGACCAATAAGATAGTATAGACAATCCAAATAAATTACATATGTCACCATCTGACATTTAATACAACTATGCTGAATCTATATGGTGGAGAAACAGTAGCATTTTAAACAAATTGTGTTTAGAAAACTGAACATGGACATATAGAATAAAATAGATTCCTTCACTTCCTATAGAATTAACTAGAAAATCATTAAATACTTCATTAAGGCTCGCAATTTTGAAATTTCAAGAAAAGCAAAGTGGAAATACTTTGAGATAAAAACATGTCCAAGAAATTACTAGATATGACTTTAATTATTCAGAAAATAATATCAAGAACTGACACATAGAATTGCATGGCATTTAAAACTTACACACAGCAAAGAAAGGAAGAGATTGAAGACACAACATATACAATGGAGCAAAGAGCAGGAGAGTTAAGACACCATATATAATGGGACAGTATTTTTGCATGCTATTCATTTGACAGCTATTCAAAATAATTTACATATAAAAAAACTTAAAATAAAGTTTCTAGAATATTCTGCTTAGTTTTTTGGATCAGAGTTGCCACAAATATCTCAAACCATAAAAAGAAAACCATGGGTGAAGGGATATTTTTGTCAATCTTTTGTCTTGCTTTAAAAAAAATAATTGATTTAAATTATGTAACAAAACACAGATATACTGTAGCCCATGACTTAAGGGTTTTAGGCTGTGTAAAGTCATTCACTGTGTTGATTCTGGACCTATGGTAAAGCAGAGCATCATGGCAGTCAGAATAACTATCACATCACAGTCTATCTTACAAAGGACTATAGCAGGAATCTTAGATAGGCAGGGGAAAAAGAAAAAGGGGGAAAACAGGGGTCACATAAGACTTTTCAAGATATATCCCCAAATTACATACTTCTGGTAGATAGGACCCATCTCTTAAAGTCCTACAAGCCCTAAACTAGGGCTATCAAGCTGGAAACAGCCCCACAATGGGTCATAGGGAGAATGCATTATACATAACCTCTACAAGAGGAAACCACTAAATGCCAAGAGTTTGATGGAAGAGAGAAAAAGAACCAAGAAAAATCAAATCACAGCATTTTAAGATTTTACTGTAAAAGAATAGAGTAGAAGAGACAGTCCCTGTGTTTCTGTTCAGGATGTTACAAGGTAGAGGTACAAACATGTCTAAATACTTGGCATGCTTCAAGTTAAGCAGAAGTCTCTTTAAATATGAGTGCCAGGAAGTGACCACAATGTACTCAGAGTGAATACTAGAAAGCATAGAGAGTTATTCAACAGGAAGTCTGGTGGCTCAACTATAATTCAGAAAATTAACAAAAAAAATAGTGCTCACAGGATGAAATCTCACTTCTAAGTATATATCTGAAGACATGAAGTTAGCATGCTTGTGTTTACTAGGGCACAAGAGCTAAAAAAGACAATAGATGAATGGGTGAGAATAACGTGGTGTGTTCAGAATTGAAACAGCCACAGAGAATCTAATCCTGTTGTGAAACATAGAATTCTAGTTGATATTTAAAAAAACCTCAGAGGCAGATATTAAGGAAAATCTGGAATATCAGAGAGAAGGAGCAGATCACAGTCAATTCTTACCCAGCCAACTTCTCAGAGTAAAAGCTATCTTCAAGTGTCTGCCTACACCTGCCTTAAATATCTTCCCCACTCAGTCATTTCACTTCTAGGTTCAACTCTGTATCATAATCCTAGAGTTAGGATTAGAGGTATGAGCTACTACTATTTTGATTTTAGGCCTTGAAATCACAGAAACACAGAAAGATCTCTGTCTCTGGAGTTGCAAAATTAAAGGCATAGGTTACCACTTGTCATGCCCATGCTTTGATTAAGGGCATGTGTTATTACTTTGTCATTTCTGTGCTGGGATTAAAGGTGTGAGTTACCACTCGCTGACTCTCAGGGCTTGACTGTGGGTGATTCTGTTCTTTGGTATTCCAGGTTGATTTTATTAAATATAAAATATATCACCACAAATTTAATCCTGATGTTTGTTTAACAATTCAAAACTGATAGTACAGTAACTGAAATGAGTCATACAGAAAGGCAAGTGGCAGATGGTCTTACTCATATAAAGACAGAGGAAAATGCAACTGGAAGTATGTTTAGCACTCAAGTTGGCGGCATGACCCTGGGAGAGCAGGACCTAATAGAAGGTGAACTAAAGTCTCATTCAACAGTCAACTTTATTCAGAGCATCAGACAACTTATACTCTGAGAGCTGCAAAGAGTCACATGAGTAAGTTGTTCAATCACAGGAACAAGATACATGTGACAAAAACATGTTTTTCGTTAGAGGCATCTGAATAATAATAGGTGAAGTAGGCTTACTAGTCTGCTAGACCTGGAAGAAACATGAAAACACATTCCAAAAACAATTCTGTGTTTGGCAGAAATTGAGGTCACAAGACTATTGCTTTCTTGAAGTTTTTCACAAGCATGCAGAATTCTCAGACAACTCCATTCATTCTTGGACTGTGTTCTGACAAAAATAGACTCATGATTATTGGGAATTATAAAAGGTATTAGATTTCACAGGAAAGAAATGACTGACTCATTGCACATTGCATACATGAATATAGCATGCTGACTCCCATTAACATGTATAACTAATGTGCTAATAACATGTAACATTGAAAATGAATGACTTACACCTTTGGAAGGATCTCTGTATCTTGTGCTGATGTGGTATTGTTTGAAAGAGACTCTTATCTTCTAAGTTTTGTTTATCTTTTATCCCTAAAGAAAAAAATTCCTTTCAAGTCATTCTTTCTCTAAAAAGTACCACTACAGTTCCTTCTGTAGACCTAACAAAGCTTTCTGCTTAGCTTCCCATTTCTAAGAATTTACTGACTAATGATTAAAGAAAGTTTCAAAAAAAAAAAAAAGTGGCTAGACCATGGACATTTGTCCATGTCAGAGACCTAGACTCCAGAAGTCTAAATGTAAAATATTATCTCCAACGGTGCCAGGGAAGGATCTATCCCAGGCCTTGCTCCTATCTCTAGGAACACTCTGATTTATGGAAATATAATTTTAATTTTTGCATGTCATTTTCCTTGTATACTAGTCTGACTTTCCCCTTTTTTAAAAAAACACAACTCCATTGAGTTAATGCCCATCATACTGGCATTGTATTCACTCAATGATCTATCAAGACCTTACTTTTAAATTGGTCTGTATTCACAAGTACCAAGTGCTAGGATTTTATCATCACTTGGAAAGACACAACTCAGCCCATAAATAACACCAGCAACACTGCTCATTCTTCAGATTTGGGGGTACATTTTTAAATCCTTACTTAGATTATGAGCCATTTCTTCTTAGGAGGAATATCAACAATTTTCTCTGCATTGGACTTCTGATAGGGCTGCACTGAACTCTTTAATATTGAATACAATCTTATCTTCCAAGTTGGACTTGCTGATTTCTGAGGTTCTTTTGACTCTCCACCCCAGGGGTGTGGAAAATGTAGTTTCTAGGAATCACACTTCCTATCAAGTGATAGCAATGCACTGTGAGTGGTTTATCTGCTTTTTCATGATCTGTAAAGTTTTTAAAGTGTGTTTAAAGAAATTCAGATTTGAGAACCTGCTATTTTGAAAACAAGACACTTCTATTGAAGTGTGTATTAATCTAAGGATTATACCTGATTTTTTAGTTTACTTCAATTAGAAAATATTGTTCACTGCCTCCTAACCAATAAACTGAGTATTTTTATCCTTGATAAGTAGAAGTTTTAGGCATTTGGTGGTCAGGTTCTGGTCAACAGAGATGACTCAAGCATCCATATTTAGTTTCTGATATGTTTCCATCTATTAAAACCCAAGTGTGTTTATGGTTAATTATTGCATTTTGCTATCCATTCAGGTATGGTAGAGTATTCCAAGAATGATGACATAGGAGACACTATGGCAAAAACTATATTATTGAAACTTAAGAGAGGGCTAAAAGAGGTCCTTACTAGATTATTTGACTGCTCAATCTGAGCTAAATTCTGGACTATCTAAGTTTTGGGGATATTGGTGGAGATCATATTCATTTTCCTCATGGCTCATTTTGGTGCCTGGAAGAGACTTTCTCTTGGCCCAACAGCCTCTCACACCTCTTCTGGAACCAACTCCAGTCGATGATGAGCTACATCTGGCCTGTGAAATGAAAATAGCAAAACCTTTGATTGAGTCCAAGTTCAGTGGCTCTTCATCATCTGCTCAGTCAGCTTCTGCCAAGATGGAGGATGCTGAGTCAGTGTTCCATAATTTCAGAGGTGGATTTCCCCTCTCTGAAAACAAAGTGCTTGTGTTTATATAAGCAATGAAAGAAGAAGAAAAACACCACTTCAGCTATAAATGCAGGTTGGTGCTTCTATATATTTGGAAACAACTCCCTCCCCAAATAACCTTAGTTGTGCATTTTTTCTTTTGGCTGGGACCTTGGCATCTTAGTCCTCATCATGCTGCACATGGGGCACTGGCTGAAAACTTAGCGGGAGGGAGCTGGTACTGTTCATCTCAGTGACTGAAGGACAGAAACAGGAAGAAAGTGATGAGACAAGAGAAGACCAGGAAATTCCAGGAACTGCCAGTGTTCATGGATCATTTTAAGTCTCTGCAAAAGTTAGAAGGATTCACTCTAGAAGGGACACAAAGGTTACAGAGAGAGAGAAGAATGAGGATCTTAAATTCGGTTTGACCATTTTGTCCATTTTCCTACCTATAAGAACAATACGCATACAAAGGGAAATAAGGAAAAATGAGCTGAAAGTGGCTGTTTTCAAAGCACAAGGTAAAAACTAGCTCTGGGGTGGAGGGGATTCAGAGCCTGCACAGGAACCCCAGCTGGCATCGCAATGGTTAAAGAGCACTCAAGGCCTGTTTGTTAAATGTGAGGAAGGACAGGGTTTTGTGTGTGTGTTCATCGTTATTCTTTTCGGGGTGCCGAGGAGGATTGAATCCAGGGCCTTTTCATCTCAGCCTAGCTGAGGATGCAACCCCATGTTGAGGACTTTGATGCTGTTTGTACTGATTGCTGACAGACCCTCCATTCCCTTAAAGCAGTGATACTCAGCCTTCCTTGTGCTATGGCACTTTTACAGTTCCTCACATGGTGGTGACCCCCAACCATAAAGTTATTTCGGTTGCTACTTCATATCTATAATTATGCTAGTTATGTATCATAATGTAAATGTCTGTGTTTTCCAATGGTCTTAGTGACCCTTGTGAAAAGGTCATTCAACCCCCAAATCGGTCACTATCCACAGGCTGAGAACAACTGCCTTACATTCTCTGAACTCATGATGTAATAAGGTCATAGTTACATTAAATGTCAAGCCTTATCTACTAAATATAAGTTCTCCATTTCTAGGGAGTGCTTTCTAAATTATTTCTATGATATTGCACATATCAGTATCATCTTCTCTTGCCAAAGTTGCCAATACTCTTACTTACTATGACTTTAGATTATTATGCATGTCTTTAATAGCCTTTGATGCCATGTTATTCTTCTTCTTCTTTATCAATGATTTTTACCTTTAGAATACATGAGACACTTCAGAAATCTTATAAAATAAATAAATACATTTTAAAAAAAAGCAAGCTGTCACACTACCACTTAAGTCTACATGGCACCTGTATCTCTCAGCTGAACATTTCCTTAGCTGAGACCAGTCACAGCAGGTTCTTAGCCCCTCACTGTACTGCAGACTCAACAGAGGCAGAAGATCTGAGAAGTCAGTGGGTGCAACAGCAAAAGGTACCAGCCAATGAACCGCAAGCTGGTTTTTCAAAGGACGTAGAAATGAAAAACTAAGCTTTAAACTATGTGAGTTCTACATAGAGAAGTTATGTGGTAATTTCATTTATAAATAAATTATATATGTCTATTTTAAAACTAATGGTTAGGTTGAAAAGTGAATAGTCATGAAGACCATAATAAAAATACAGAAAATATACTCTCAATACGAGGGTCAGTTTTAAAGGTTCTTTAGAACTTAAACAAAGTGTTCAAAGAGTTTAATAAATGTTAGTATTTTACATATTTTTTAAAAATTTTAATTGTTTTTATTTGGAACTGTTTATTAAGTTGTTCATATTAAAACTAAAGTTTTGGGGGCTGCAGAGGTGGCTCAGTGGTTAAGAGCATTGGTTGCTTTTCCAGGAGAGGCAGGGTCAATTCCCAGCACCCACATGGCAGATCACAACTGTCTAAAGCCCCAGTTCTGGGTTCCGTTTCCGTTTCCGGGACCAAGTGCTATCTACAGAGTCCCAGCGCACTCTGGAGCACGGGCAGATAAACTCTGCCTGTCACCATACCCACAGCTCCAACTGAGGGAATTTGCACGGCTACCCACCACCACATTGAACTGAGCAAACAGACAACTACAGGGGTCCCTGAAGGGTAGATTCAGACCCTGCCCAGAGAGGTGACAGGAGGCACACGAGCCCGAGTGCCACAACTGACCAGGAGCCATCTAATCGTGAACCACTGAAGCCATGGGCAAACGTCAGTGCAAAAAATTACATAATAATACAAAGAACAACATGGTAACTCCAGAAGAGAGTAGCAATCTTACAAATACAAGACCTGAACTGAGCAATGAAGAGGAAACAGAAGGAAGCAACACCAAAAATTCCTTTTTGATGATCATCGAAGCTCTCAAAGAAGATATGAAAAAAAAGCCTTAAAGAAATAGAAGAAAATGCAAACAAAAAATTGGAAGAGATGAACAAATCTATGAAAGAAACGTGCCAGGAACTAAAAGCTGAAATAAAAGCTGAAATAAAAGCTGAAATAGAAGCAATAAAAAAGGCACAAAATGAGGCAAAGATGGAAATAGAAAACATGAAGAAAAAAGCTGGAACCACAGATACAAGCATAACAAACAGAGTTCAAGAGATGGAAGATAGAATCTTGGAAGTGGTAGACTCAGTAGCTCAAATAGATAGATATATCAGTCAAAGAAAATAGTAAAACTAAAAAAGCCATAACTCAAAATGTTCAGGAAATCTGGGATACCATGAAAAGACCTAATTTGAGAATAATAGGAATAGAAGAATGAGAAGAATACCAGCTCAAAGGCACAGATGTTTTCAATAAAATCATAGAAGAAAACTTTCCTAACCTGAAGAAGGAAATGCCTATAAAGATACAAGAAGCTTACAGAACACCAAATAGATATGATCCCCAAAAAAAAGTCAGCACGCCACATTATATTCAAGCCTCAAAACATACAGAACAAAGAAAAAATTTTAAGAGCTGCAAAAGAAAAGGGCCAACTCACATATAAAGGCAGACCCATCAGAATAACACCTGACTATTCAATGGAAATGATGAAAGCTAGAAGGGCTTGGTCAGAAGTTATACAGATGCTAAAACAACATGGCTGCCAAACTAGAATACTATACCCTGCAAAATTATCAGTTACCATAGATGGAGTAAACAAGGTATTTCAGGACAAAGTCAGACGAAATAATATCTATCTACCAATCCAGAACTACAGAGAGTATTAGAGGAAAAATCCAACCTAAGGACCCCAGATACACCCACGAAAGCACAAACAATCAATAAGTCCACAGAAGAATACCCTAGAGAAAGGAAATACAAACAAGTTACCACCAAAAATTGCAGGAAATATGAATCAATGGCCACTAATTTCCCTTAATATCAATGGTCTCAACTCTCCTATAAAATGTCACACACTAACAAGATGAATACAACAACAGAAACCATCCTTCTGTTGCTTACAAGAAACACACCTCAACTGCAAAGACAGACACAGGCTTAGAATAAAGGGTTGGGAAAAGATTTTCTAGTCAAACGGTCCTAAGAAAAAATCAGGGGTTGCAATCCTAATATCTAAAAAAGTAGACTTTAAGCTAAAAGCAAATAAAAGGGACCAAGATGGTGACTACTTATTCATCACAGGAAAAATTGGTCAAGATGAGATTTCAATCTTAAACATTTATGCCCCTAATATAGAGGCACCTTCTTATGTAAAAGAAACACTGCTAAAGCTCGAATCCCACATCAGTTCTTACACCCTAATAGTGGGAGACTTCAATACCCCACTTTCAACCATGGATAGATCAACCAGACAGAGCCTCAACAGAGAAATATGGAGTATAAAAGATGCAAATGGATTTCATAGATATCTACAGAACCTTCCACCCAAAGGTAAAGGAATATACATATTTCTCAGCTCCTCATGGAACTTTCTCCAAAATTGACCACATAATTGGTCATAAAGCAAATATCAACAGATAAAAAAAATGGAAATTATCCCATGTAACATATCAGACCACCAGGGCCTAAAGTTAGAGTTCAACAACATCAAAACCCAAAGAAAGCCTACCAACTCATGGAAACTCAACATCACTCAGCTGAACCATCACTGGGTCAAGGAAGAAATTAAGAAAGAAATCAAAGTCTTCCTAGAATTCAATGAAAATGAATCTACAATGTATCCAAACTTGTGGGACACAATGAAAGCAGTTTTAAGAGGAAAATTCATAGCGCTAGATGCCTATATGAAAAACCTTGAGAAATCCCACACTAGAGACCTAACAGTGCAACTGAAAGCCTTAGAACAATTAGAAGCAAACTCACCTAGAAGGAGTAGATGGCAGGAAATAATCAAACTTAGAGCTGAAATCAATACAATTGGAACAAAAAGAACAATACAAAGAAACAATGAATCTAAGAGGTGGTTCTTTGAGAAAGTTAACAAGATAGATAAGCCCTTAGACAAACTAATCAAAAAACAGAGAGAGAGTGTTCAAATCAACAAAATCAGAAATGAAAAGGGGGACATAACAACAGACCCCAGGAAATACAGAGAATTATCAGATCATATTTTGAAAACCTGTATTCCACAAAAATGGAAAACCTAGAAGAAATGGACAGCTTTCTGGACAAGTACCATCTTCCAAGATTAAATGAAGACCAGATTAATTACCTAAACAGGCCTATAACCCTTAAGGAAATTGAAGCTGTCATTAAAAACCTCCCCAAAAATAAAAGCCCTGGTCCGGATGGTTTCAGTGCCGAATTCTACCAGACATTCAAAGAAGAATTACTACCTTTACTCCTCAAACTATTTCACACAGTAGAAATTGAAGGAATATTGCCAAATTCCTTTTATGAGGCCGCAATCACCCTAATACCCAAGCCACTCAAAGACACAACAAAGAAGGAGAATTACAGACCAATTTCCCTCATGAATATTGATGAGAAAATTCTCAACAAAATTTTGGCAAACTGTATACAACAATGTATAAAAGATATCATCCACCACGACCAAGTAGGCTTCATCCCAGAAATGCAGGGCTGGTTTAACATACGAAAAGCTGTAAATGTTATCCATCATATAAACAAACTAAAGGAACAAAACCACATGATCATATCCTTAGATGCAGGAAAAGCCTTTGACAAAATCCAACACTCCTTTATGATTAAAGCCCTGGAGAGATCAGGAATACAGGGAGAATACCTAAATATAATTAAGGTGTTTTAACAGAAGCCGACAGCCAGTATCAAACTTAATGGAGAAAAACTCAAAGCAATCCCACTAAAGTCAGGAACTAGACAAGGATGTCCTCTCTCCCCTTATCTATTCAATATAGTTCTCGAAGTTTTAGCTAAAGCAATAAGCGAACGAAAAGAGATTAAGGGCATACAAATTGGAAAAGAAGAAGTGAAGCTATCTCTATTTGCAGATGATATGATTGTATACATAAGTGACCAACAAAATTCTTCCAGGGAACTGCTACAGCTGATAAACACCTTCAGCAATATAGCAGGATACAAGATTAACTCAAAGCAATCAGTAGCCCTTCTAAACACTAAAGTTAGAAGAGCTGAAAAAGAAATAAGGGAAACATTACCCTTCATATTAGCTGCAAATAGTATTAAATACCTTGGAGTAACTATAACCAAAGAAGTAACAGACTTATTTGACAAAAATTTTAAATCACTGAAGAAAGAAATTGAAGAGGATATCAGGAAATGGAAAGCTCTCCCATGTTCCTGGATTGGTAGGATCAACATGGTAAAAATGGCAATTCTACCAAAGGCAATCTACAGATTCAATGCACTGCCCATCAAAATCCCAACACAATATTTTTTGGACCTTGAAAAAACAATACTCAATTTCATTTGGAATAACAGGAAAGCCAGGATTGCCAAAACTATCTTACTCAACAAAAGAACCTCAGGAGGTATCACCATCCCTGACTTCAAGCTATACTATAGAGCTACAGTAATAAAAACAGCCTGGTACTGGCATAAAAACAGACTTGTGGAACAATGGAATAGAATTGAGGATCCAGACATTAACCCAAAAACCTATGAACACCTGATCTTTGACAAAGAGGCCCAAAACATTCAATGGA
>PVIH01000863.1:156884-248858 GCA_004025045.1 Sigmodon hispidus | reverse complement strand
TAAAGTGGGAAATACACTTCTACAAATTGGCACAGGTGACCACTTCCTAAATATAACACCAGTGGCACAGACACTAAGACCAACTATCAATAAGTGGGATCTCCTGAAGCTAGGAAGCTTCTGCAAAGCCAAGGACACTGTCAATAGGACAAAACGCCAGTCTACAGAATGGGAAAAGATTTTCACCAACCGTACAAGTGATAGAGGACTGATCTCTAAGATATATAAAGAGCTTAAGAATTTAGAGCCCAAAACCTTGAATAACCCTATCAAAAAATGGAGTACAGATCTAAAAAGGGAATTCTCAGCAGAGGAACTACGAATGGCTGAAAGACACCTGAAAAAGTGCTCTTCATCTTTAGCCATCAGAGAAATGCAAATCAAAACAACTTTGAGATACCACCTAACACCTGTTATATTATCTAAGATAAAAGGCACAGATGACAGCTTATGTTGGAGAGTATGTGGAACAAGGGGAACACTCCTCCATTGTTGGTGGGAATGTAAGCTTGTTCAGCCACTTTAGAATGCAATATGGCAGTTTCTCAGAAAATTGAGAATCAATCTCCCCAAGGACCCAGCAATACCACTTCTGGGTGTATACCCTAAAGAGGCACATTCACACTCCAAAGGTATTAGCTCAACTATGTTCATAGCAGCATTATTTGTAATAGCAAGAACCTGGAAACAACCTAGATGTCCCTCCACTGAAGAATGGATTAACAAACTGTGGTACATCTACACAATGGAATACTACTCAGCAGTAAGAAAAAAATGATATCCTAAAATTCCCAGGCAAATGGATGGATTTAGAGAATATCCTCTGAGCGAGGTATCACAATCTCAGAAAGATAAGCAGGGGATGTACTCACTCATTAGTGGTCTCTAAACAAACAAACAAGAAAAAAAGCCAAGCATGCCCAAGCTGCAAAGCACAACCACTGAACAACTTGGGATCAGAAACACCCTGGACTGATCCTTCAGACCCCACTCCAACTATAGGAACACCTGACTCACTCTTGAGGGAGGATGGACAAAACTGGATTTGGCCAGGAGTGGAGACGGATCCAAATATTATTGGGTCAGTGGGAACATAGGACTGTCTGTTCCCTGCCCAGGGAGGGAATGGGGAGTTGCGGAGAAGAAAAATGACCTGATGTGGTGGGAGAGGGAAGGGACCTTGAATAAGGATATACAGGGAGTGAAAAAAAAATTTAGAGGGAATGCTGAACACAAAGTAAATATATGTGTAGCAATCTTATTTGCATTATCACCCTTGATAAGTCATGCTTATGATTCTTATCCTCTTTATAGTTATTGTTAACTTTTCAGCATTTTAAATTCATTTTACTGTTTTTTTGATAAATACAAAATAAATAAAGAAAAAGAAGAAGAAAAAAAAGCCCCAGTTCTAAGAGTTCCAGCACCTTCACACAAACACATATGTAGGTAAAACAGCAATGCATATAATTTTTTTTAAAATTAACTTTTTAAGAACTGGAGGATTTTATTTCTTGAAAATGTCATACATGAGTAAAATGAATTTTGGTTATTGTTTTAGTATGTATAGCCCCATCATTAATGACTGACTTATCTCAGCCTTCTGACTGCTGAGGTTACAGTGTCTTCCAAGCCTAGCCCAATGCTCTCATGAATGATTACTCTGGGAATCAATGCTTTCTTTTTTTGCTTACTTTTTTGTCTTTCTTTCTTTTTTTTAAAATAAATTATAGCTAATAAAAGCCATACAATCCTGTTTGAGTTCCAGATAGGCCTAGTAGTGGGGCCACCTAAAAGTACATTGTATTTGTTATTGAAGCATAATGGCCTGATGTGGTTTTTATCCTGCTCCCTGGGGTCTAGTTCTGATATAATCAAAAGACATTTGAAAAAGAGAAAGAAAGAAAACAAAAGACAGAAAGTGATGGAGCAAAACTACAAACAACCTTGCAAAACAAACAATGCAAACACCAGACATACACAGCACAGTGGAAAACATTTCCTTGATGGAGTTCTGAGAAAGCTGTAGAATTGAGCTTTCTGAGAACTGGTATGCTAACATACAAAATGAAGTGACAGTTACAGAGGCTTACATTATAGGTTGAGTCCGAGGTGTCCCCAAAGCCCATGTGTTAGAGGGTGTTCCCCACTGGGGCACTAATGGAAGGGAATCTTTAAGAGCTGGAATCTCATGGGACAGTGAGAGGTCAGTCCCTTTTTTGTTTTATCATTCCTAGCCATGAAGTAGACAGTTTTGCTTCAGAACCTGCCCTTGACTGAAGATCAAGGCAAAGACAAAAACAGCAGAGCTAACTCATCATAAAGCAAAACTATGGGTAGCATGAGTCTTTTCCTTTATAAATTAATGATAATTTTTTCGGTAATAATTATCAAAATATGTAGCTGATGGTTACATTGTGGATTTCCTATTTTTGTGGATTGGATAAGAATTACCCATAGCCTCATATATTTGAATGCTTGGTCCCCAGTTAGTGGAACAATTTTAAAAAATTAGGAGTTGTGTTGCTATTGGAGGATATATATATGTCAGTGGGGACAGACTTTGAGGTTTCAAAAATCCAGGCCATTTTATCTGGGATGTCTCTGTACTTCATGAATATGCTTTATTACTATTTGTTAATAAAGAAGCTGTTTTGGCCTATAGCAAGGCAGCTTAAAGGCAGAAGGTCCAAGCAGAGATAAAGATGAAAGGGGGAGCCAGGGAGAAGCTGCAAGCTGTGACCCAGAAAGCAAGATGTAATGGAACACAGGTAAAGCCATGGAACGCGTGGCAATACAGCAGATTAATAGAAATGAGTCAAACTGAGTTATAAGAGCTAGTTGGTAATAAGCCTGAGCCATAGGCTAAACAGTTTGTAATTAATATAAACCTCTGGGTGACAATTTTATAAGCAAGACAGTGGTAAAGCTTTGTCCAGACTGAGGGGCTCAGATGGGACAGAAGAGCTTCAGGCTACAATCATTTCCCATCCTCTCTTTCTCTGCTTCATGGTGATTATCTCAGGATATCAGCAACTGCTCCAGCACCACAGCACCATGTCTGCTGCCATGCTCCTTGCCATGATGGCCAAAGGCTCTAGTTCTTTCAAATTGTAAAACCCTAGTAAACTCTTTCTTAATAGATGCCATAGTTATGGTGCCTTACCACAACAATAGAAAAGCGACTAAGACACCTATATTGAATATAAATTGTGTGGTACAACAGAGAAACAGATACACTATGTACCTACTCTATAGAAAAGAGTTGATACTGACAGCAGTTAGAGTCTATGTGTGCTTTGAATCATCCACCCTCAACCTATTCATAAGCATCAGTGCTTTACACTCAAGAAATAACACATTTCATTTATCCTAAACCAACAAAAAAGTTTCTGGAAATTTTAGATGACAAAAGCCCAGCAATGCCAAGCAGAAATGGCTGTAGCACATCTGGCATTTGTGGTGCAGAGCATTGGGAAATGACTATTTGTATACTGTTTCCTATTGCATACAAATTCTCATTAGTTTTAAAGTGTGATGTACCAGTCGAGTTTCTGGATACTGTCATTTTAAGAACACTTTAATATAGTTGTAATATTCTCATCCAGGTGTGGCATGGTTCCAACATTCACAAGAGTGAGACAGGAGGACCACCAGTGTAGCCCAGCTTCATGACATGCTTAAAGTTAGTCTTACTACCTGGGAAGGCCTGTCTCCAAACAATATAAAAAGAAGGACCTTATTACACCTAGTTTAATCAGTGGTGGAGAATTTACAAGGAAATGGAAATGCTAATGCTCAGTGTCTTCTGCCAATAATCACTGTGTGAATGGCACGATGGGGTCAAATGGGAGAAGGACATTTTAGCCTTTACCAACAGTGAATTCATGCCTGAGAAATGCAGCAATGATGGGAAAGATGGGGGACTAAAGACGGTTTTATTATTTTCCCCAGTGCCTCCCTTTCCCCTCAAAAATGAAAATTTCAGTGCTTCAAACAAAGAGGTACCAGACTTAATATCTACTTATCCATATGTTTAGCTGGAATATACATGGTCCAAGTCATCCTTCATGTATTTATGGGCAAGATATTTCTGCAATCCATGTCAATAAACACTAGCATCCTTTTGTTATTTGTGCCACACCAAAAAAAATATTGAACACATTTTATAGATACTTTGTGATTATTCAATCCATACTTGGAGTTTAATTATCAAGTACACCATGCTAATAATACTAAATTTTATGTAGAAGCAAAATTGGAATATTGAGTCCAATAAAGACCCAGTAATGCAGAAAAGACACAAGAGTTAGAACTGAAACTAAGAGGTGCAGATTAGGGTGTTGATTTGGAAATTTCTTCATGGGGTTTATTTGTCAAGCCAAGGTTTTTAAAGACCCTTCATCATTTCTTCAGTAGATCACTGTTTTTGCACTACAATTTCTTAATATACTTTTTAGATTGAGTATTTATCCACATGACACCAAACATACAGATGAAAACCAAAACATTCAGTCAATCATTCATCTGTTTGTTAATATATATTTGGCATCAGTTATAAAAGAGTAATTAAAAATCATTAACTGGAGTTTCCATTTTTATTTATACATTTGGCAATCTTGAGTTATAGTCATCATTACAAGAAAAGCTGGATCTTTGTAATTGCTTTTCTTTTCTTTGATATTTTCGATTTTATAAACAAACGCGTTTTGTTCTGATGTATTTATTTTTCTTGATTGTTAAATTACAAGCTTCATTTCCCTTTGACGATAGAGTTCTGATCTCAATTTTTCCATCAACATTTTAATTCTTTGTCTCATTTAGCTCTCCTAGAGAGAGGACGTGGATATATTTTCTTTATGATTATTTCTACCCTGTTTACTTTTTCTTATAAATATGTTTAAATTATTCAGATTATTAAATATAAAGCAACTAAACATTTATATTTCAATGGAGATAAAATGATGTTAGAAAACAGAGAGGAAAAACATAATTCATGTGTCTAAAATGAATGTAAATGTCAGACACCAAATTCCTAAGAGTAGAAGGTAAAAGCAAAGACTTGAGTTTGAGGTAAGAGATCAGATGATACTGTCTGGGGAAAACAGCAGCAAAACAGCATCAAAGAAAACAAGTCTGTCTTGGGTACCCTCAACCTGTCACTTTTTCTTATCACAAAGAGAAGCTTCAGCAGCTTCACTAGTAAGCATACTTTGATTACTGCAGAAGAATGGGTCTACCTCTCCAGCCTCCTCTGCTCTAGCATCCCACCCATCTGGCTCAGAGAAAAATTATCGGAACAGATATTTCCCTAAGGAAATCCTTGCATACATCCATGAATTTCAAGTATTTATCTTTGCTTTCTGATGATTTAACTCAATACAAGGACAACAGTGAAAGAAGCTGTTATCTATCATATCTTTACTTGATGCCAGAGGAGCTAAGCATTTTCTACTTATTGGCCTGTCCTACTCAGTTTCTGCAATGAGCTTAGAAGAAATTGGCTCTGCTTCATAGGGAGAAAAACAATAAAGTTCTGAGAAGATGAAGCAATGGAACTAAGATTATTAGGAACTGGTACACAGCAGAGCGGTACATGACAGAGCTGGTACACAGCAGAGCTGGTATGCTGCAGAGATGGTACCCCATACTGAAGTGTCTACAAAAATCTCTTCTGTGTGGGAGAACCTTCTGGCTGCACCAGGGATTCTGCTCTAGAGCTATAAGCCTATGCCTGTGTGAGGTCTGTGTTTCACCCTATATCTGATGATTCTTTTGGAAGTAGAGCTAATATTCTAATGTGTTGACTACGAAGCCTCATTGTTTTTGTTGTTGTTGTTGGTTTGGGTTGTTTTCTTTTCACACTCTGCAAAAGATCTTTTTGCTGTGGAATAATCCTTCAGTATACTGTGAATATGTATCACTCTCATAGTTAATAAAGGAGCTGATTGGCCTTTAGCAGGGCAGAATAAAGTTAGGTGAGACAATCAAATTTAGGATAATGGGATGAAAGGTAGGGTCATGATAGACTGCTGAGCAAGGAGGTGCATATAGGAAATAAGCTGCAAGCCACATGGCAGAGTGTAAATAAGGAACATGGGTTAACTTAAAATGTAAGAGCTATTTAGTAATATGCCTGAGCTATTGGTTGAGCATTTACAATTAATAGAAGCCTAAGTGTGTTTAGTTGAGAGTGACTGTGGGACAATAAAACTCTGCCTATATCTTTTCTCTAAGAGGAAAACATTGTCATTAAAAAAAGTTGCCTAGGGTAGATAATAAAAAGCTATAATATAGGCATCACCCTTCTTTTTAAATATTTCAAAATAAGTGATAGTAGCTGATCCATGTGGTGCCCTCTTAAGCTTCGCTCCATGTAATTTACTCTTGCTACATCTTCACACAGCCTGCCTGCCATTCAGATGGTACTAGTATCTCTACTTCTCAGATTTGGAAGCTAGAGAAGATATAGATATTGGAGATTAATTTGACTTCTGATGCTCTACTTCTGTAGAATGACATCATACCATTTCTTTGGAGTTTAGTTTAAAAATTAGACTGTTAGGATTTTCTGGCACTGACAAGCTTTTTTTTTTTTCTTTTGGCAAATGTGGGGCGTTGCTTAGTGATACATTGGTACCTACTAGAACAGGCTAGTAGCTCTCTGGGCAGATCACTATTTAGAGATGATTCACAAGTGAGCAAAACAGGAATGAGCTCAGTGGACTTCACAATGCTGGAAATAGCAAACCTTCCTTTGCACGTATTTGTAAAACTTTGAATCATTATGATCACTTATTTTTCCCAGTTTTCACCACAAGTGTAGTTCTTTTGTAGAGCAAAACAAAATGCTTAGGACTTTTCCAAGTTTGGAAATAGCCAAGAAAGAACTGCTTCTTTTAAGTAAAGATAATTTAGTTGACTTTAAGGTTTTAGTTTCACTGAAACTTAGAAGAGCCAATATATAGTCTGTTATCTTTGTTAAAATGTCACTCTTGGGTTTATATTTTCTGTTAGCTTTTATTAATCTTGTCCACTTCTGACACCTAGATGTGTCATAGAATGTTTCAGCCATCTTTGCATCTATGGAACCAAGACATTGTTAACAAAGAAACTCGAGCTCTACAAACCAGTACTAAATGATCTATATGCCTTCCCTATAGATAACCTTATTATAAAAATTATACAAGATACTAAAATGTATATTTTCAAGTCTCAAATTGCATAGTCTACCTCGAACTCATTTTCATCAAACAAGATTTCAGAATGCACATTTTCAGTTTGCAAATGAGGACTGGTTTTGGAAAACAATGACTAGACAAATGTTATTTGGTTAACTAGTTAAATGACTATATGATTAACTTTATAGCAGAATTTTTTGACCCTACTTAAGAGATCTAAAAGCTCCTGTTGATTGACCAAAGCTTTTTTTCTCAATTAAAGCTATTCAGACATTTTAGGTGTTCTCCATCCAATTAAATGTGGTTGTAAAGATACAAGCAAATAGTTTTCCTACATCACTAAGGAGCTTCTCTATTCAGGTTAAGTGTCCTCTTTATATAATTAAAAATAACAAGACCAAGATAGGTCAAGAACTTGAATTCTTGGTGCTGGAGAGGTGGCTATTGAATTAAAGACACCTGCTACATTTCAGAAAACTGTGGTTCAGTTCAGCACCTACATAGTAGGTCATGATCATCTGAAGCTCCGGTTTCAGAAGCTCTGACACCCATATCTGGCTTGCATGTATACTGCATACATACAGTAGATATTCATATCTATAAGTAATACAATTTTTAACAACAAAGATATTAGGTGTCTCAAATTCAAATAGTAGTGGAAAACAAATTCTTCACACAACAGTCTCTTTTATCTATGGAGGCACCTTCTAAGACCCTCCAACAAAGCCTGAAAATACAGATGGTTCTAGTATATATGCTATAGTTTTTTGTACACCTTTGATAAATTTTAACTTACAAGTTAAAAACAAAACCCTTTTAACAGTATGGAATTATTTAAATCTTAGAAATTACTTCTTTCCAGAATTTTCCATTTAACATTCACACACTTTTATTGCCTATAAAAAGATGAAATAACAGAAACAGAAAACATAGATTTGGGATAATAATGGATATTTTAGCTATGTATATACTGCTTTTTAATTCTTTATGTTACAACTCTAACCAGTTAGAATTACCAAGAAAGGGTGTTGACTATAAACAGGAAAATATTACCTCAGGCATATAGGGGAAGATGGGAATAACATATTTCAAAACTGAAAGGGCAAGCCAGATATGTTGGAATACACCTGTCATCCCAATGTTAAGGAGGCTTACACAGAAGGATGGTAGGCTATGTATCAAAACCTCATTTCAATAAACAAACAACAAAAGGAACAAAGACAAGCTGATGAAGGGAAGATGTCCAAAGATAGGATCCTCAGGTATGTTCTGAGCTGAATGTTATCTGAGCATAGTATCTTTCTAGCTACTAAAATATGTATGCAGCAGTCACAGAGGAGAGCCTTCTTGAAATATCTAGCTGTGGTTCCAAGAGGAGCTTCCTATTCAGAGTCACAGTAAACATTTCCATATCTTACTGTGTAATTCAGGAGTTCAAGAAGTAGAACACACAGTTAACAGGCACTCCTCTTCTCCATCTCTGTGGCAGGTAACCTTAGTTGTCAGCTTTGCTAAGGACTAAGAGACCTCCACTGTCTTCCTTGTAACTTCTTTTGACACATTTGCTTTCTGCAGCGTTCAACCTGGCACTCTCTGTTCAATTTCTATCTTTTCCAAATTTCAAAAAGGCACGTTTTGTTCTTATAAAATGCTCCAAACTTATCATTGCTTTGAATTTTTAGAATTAAGCTGATGTCCAAAAGAAGAATGTCTCAGATTGCAAATTAGCACAATAAACATTGAATGCTTTCAGATTTTCTAATCCCCATCTCCTATGAGCCTGTCCAGGCCTCTGCTGAGCAGTTGCTGATAAATCACCATCTGTTTATCAACATCAATACTCAAAAGTGTGATGATATATTTTATATTTAATAAAATCAGCCTGAAATATCAGAGAGCAGATCCACCCACAGTCAAGCCATGAAGGTCAGAGAGCAGTAACTCATGCCTTTAATCCCATCACTCAGGACAGAGATCTTTCTGTGTTTCTGTGAGCTCAAGGCCTAACAACCTAAGAGTAGTAGCTCACACCTTTAATCCTAACTCTAGGATTATGATGCAGAGTTGAACCTGGAAGTGAAACAACTGAGCAAAGAAGACATTTAAGGCAGGCATAGTCAGACATTGTAGTATTCTATAGAAGTGCTGAGCCAGACTGAGGACTCTTGAAGAAAGCATTTACCCTGAGAAGTTGACTCGGTAAGAAGTGGCAATGGTCTGTTTCTTCTCTCTGATATTCCAGTTTTTTCCCACTATCTGGCTTTAAGTTTTCATTAAATACCAGCTAGAATTCATGTTTTACAAAAGAATCCAAGACTTCTTCAGAAGTACTAAGGCTGCTGTATTATATATGATTGTGTTTTTTCAGATCAAGTCTGAGGCCATCAACAGAACAATTTAAAAGAAGAAGTCACACATACATACATACACACACACACACACACACACACACAGGGGTGGGTGGGGGAAGGAGTATGTTCAAAAGACAAAGCTTGGTTGTTGGATTCCTCTGGACTTTAGTTCTCTTGCTGTCAGTCATCTGACCATTAAAACATCAACTTCTATCTTGGGAGGACAAATAGGAGCTGTAGTTCAGCTTTATGACACTTCAAACAAAATGGGTCACTGATTCAAAAATTTTATATATATGTAATATATCCACAGATGATTGTAAAACACTGCAGAATATTTGGGGAGACAGTCCTCCATATTCTCCCATAGCAGCACTACTCACTCACATATAAACAGTTAGGCTTTTTTGACTCTTCCAGCAACTGGCTGATGTTTCATCCTAGCTGCATGTGGCATGAGGTATACCTATCCAAATCAGCCCACTGCAAACACAGAGAGGTTGTAAATATTACATTTGATCATTTTCTCTGTAATTTGCTGTTCATAGGGAAGTTTTGCATATGTTGATTAAATATGCACTTTCAACTGCCTGGGGAACCAAAGTCCCTCACAGCAGACCAGTGCGATCTGGTCTCAGGAGGCTGCAGCACTCCAGAGGGGCACAGTCACATGGACTACCTGCTTCAGCTTGTCTTAGCAACAATGATCGCCATATGTGAAGCTGCGGGAAAACAGATGCTGTTTTTCCATTTGTGAAATCAAGTTGTTGGAAAGTAGTCAGGTTTCCAATGCACGAGAGCTCATCTAATCAACCTACAGAGACAGTGTGAGCTTTCTCAGAAATATTTGACAACATTCCCTAGCACTGGTGACTAGAAATACTTAGGAAATCACAAAGTGATCGTCCTTTCCCCACACGTGTGTGTATATAATATCTCATGGTATGGCTGAAACTGAAGTCTGTAATTTTCCCAAACAAAGGGAATATGAAATTCAGTCTCTAGTTACATAAAAGGATTTGGGTCATGATCTAAATGGAGGGTTCTTTTACTATAGCATTATGTGCTATTAGCTTTTATGTCAATCATCAGTTATTTTTCTCCTTATGACCAGAAGTAACATTAGAGACTCGTATAAAGACAAATTCCTTTTTATCAGTTCAGAATTTCACCAAGAGCAAAAGCCTCAGTGTTCTGGAATCCATTTTGCCTTGACCCATATTGAAAGGAGTCATCACATGTGTGCAGCAGAACATTTCACTCTGCTTGTAAAGCTCCTTTATGAACTCTGACCTATTTCTCAGAGTCAGTGTCCACAACAAAGAGTAGTTTGGAATCAGATTATCTAGAGTGAATACAATATCTTCAGGGAGAGAGAAATGCCATATGCACATTACAAAATGTTCGAGTAATGCATCCATGAACCAGATCAACTGTGGCTAAAACTTTACTTTTAATCATTACAATTCTCTAATGCGTAGAAAGAAAAGTAGACAAAAGCTAAATATGAATAATGCTAAGTTGGCACCCAAGAAACTTGGATGCTTCTCCTGTTCCCAACATTACTTTCTGATTGTATTGTCTGGATTTTAATTTTTTATTAAGTGTGAATCATACAATGAATCAAATATATATATATATAAATCAGCAATCTTTAAGAACTAAAAATTTCTATAGAAGCTCATGGTGTTAATAAATTCTGTTCTAATTATGGTCTGAGAACTGGGTATTGTGGCTTCCTGACAGAAATCTACCTTAGGTGTTCCACCTTGTGAAACAATGGAAGACAGTTACATAACAATAAAACCACTGCACATACAAAAAGCATTATTTGTTCAAAAGACACAGACATTAAATCCACTCAGAATAATGTAACTTTGTCACTATGTCTGTTGTTCTTTCAAATGTGTATATGGGGAAATCATTAATATTGAGGATGGTTTTCCAAGGCAGAAGCAAGATACATGTGACAAGCATCACCAAAAAGCATGGGGCCTTTGCAGCAGTGAAAAAGCTTAAGTTAATTGGACTAGAAAAAGCATAAATTTGGTGAGAAAAATATAGAAAAGGAATGAGTATGTGAAATACAGACAATGAAGGGTTTGAGCTGTGGTCTTTTCTACAACTCAGAAGCTTCTCTGAGCAATAAAAAGACTTACATGACATCCAGGATGAGAACCAAGCAGTGTTTCCAGCTGGCAAATGTGAACTTGCAGTGTATTGAATATTTTGATCCCACTAGAGAAGAGCGCATACTTGCATATTACAAAGAGGAATGGACAATAATAAAGCATCTCAGGCCATAAGGACAGACCAGAAAATTGAAATGGTTATAAATAAATACCAGAGTATAATTAGCAATAGAGTGGTTAGAATGACTGTTATAGAACTTTATTATAGACACATTATTTTCACACTATTAACTACTATAAAACCTCAATGAAATATCAACTTTTGTGATAAATAGGAAGAAAAAAAACACTTGAAGAAATGAAAGTGACATTGGAATAAGATTAACCTGAGACCCAACTCCAGACTCAGGGTAATTTCTGCTTTTTATATGGTATACAGAGCTGGAGTTGGTAAATTTGTATCTTTGGTTCCCTTTTGAGGGGATTTCTAAATACTACCAATAGAAGGAAAAGAAAGGAAGACTGTATGAGGGAGGCTATTAACCCATGAGTAATAACCATTTTGGTGAGCATAGCATTGATGAAGTGTCTATATAAGAACCAGAAACACTATACAGGTTTGTGATGCAAGTCTTTTCTTGAGGATTTTAATACATAAGGGGCACAGTTTCTAAAAGCTACTTGGTGATTCTAACAACCTCTGAATATAACATTTTTTTAGATTTTAAGAGTCTCTGAATATGTTGTCTCTCTGCTTTATTTGGTCAATATTGATTTTGGTTACTATGATTCCTCACTAATTCTTGAACTAACTTAACTTCATTAATGGCCTTTTATTGTTTTGTTTGTTTTGGGTTTTATTTTTTGGTTTTCAAGACAAAAGAGTTTTCCTGTGTAGCCCTAGCTGACCTTGAACTCACTCAGCAGACAAGGCTGGGTCTGGAACTCAGATTCCCCTGTCTCTGCTTCCCAAACTCTGTGATTAAAGGTGTGTGCCAGCACCACCCAGCAGACTAGCTTCATTAAATGGAGGCTATACTGCCCTACAAAGTTTCTGAACATAATTACATGTCAGCTTGAAGATCTAAAGAGGTTCATGATTATTAGGGACTTGGTCCTACCTCAACTTGCTAGTCCAGACATTGTTACCTCCGCATGGGAGGGCTTATCTTCTTTGATGAGTAGATGGTGGGGTGGGGAGGAAGGAAGCTCAGGGGGAGGGGGGAGGGAAGCAGAACTGTGGTTGGTATGTCAACAAAGAGTCATGGTTATTTACATATTATACATCTTTGGACATATCATACAACCTAAGTAATTAATTATGTTTTGCATCTACAAAATTAGAGAAGCCATCTTTAAATCATCTACTTTTATCCATCAAGAAAATTCTTGGAGCACTGCTATAAAATATAGCAGCTTATGTCACATGTGCAGGACACAGGACTTGCCCATAGCATGAGTGTCTTGATTTTATCTATAACCACTAATGAGAAACTAATAATTTCACTGCCATGTAAAGGGTCAAGTCAAACTTATTGCTAACTCCATAAATTTGGTTTTCTCTTCTGTTTTCCCAGTGTACCATGGATCAAGTAATTCAGGTGACAGCTACATCTGTGAAGGTGAAGAAAAAAACAACCTCAGAAAACTCCTATGGCAGATTTGAGGTCAGACTTACATAAAAGATGATCTTCTAGACTTCACAATGCAGGGGACAGACTGTGCACTGTTCTTCCTATCACTGTCCATTTAATAATTGTTGGTGCTCTTCTGAATGGTGGGGAAACCAATGTGTTTCTGATAGCTTGAAGTCCTCTCAAAGAATAGCAGAATACATGGCTGGAACCTTCAGTTCAGCCACAGTAGACTTCAACTATTTTCAGGATGTTAGAAAACAGCTGAAAATATATATGCATAGCAACCAAGCTCACCTACCTCCCACTCATGTAATAAAGAGAAGACACTGGATCCCTATGGACCACTTCCGTGGTCTGCTTTCCTCCTCTCAGTTGTAAACTATTTTGCTTTAGACAATCATCATGATCATTCTAGAAACAAAAAGACTGAAAATGCTTTTTAGCTGTAACTAGCAAATGGACATTGCCTATATACCTCATGGCTGCTAGCAGAGGTATTTAAAAAGATATTTTATGAGCTATCCTTATGTATATATCCAAATTTATCTTTATTAAGTGAATATTAAATGGTCATTGATATGAATCAGGATGTGATGATATGACGAACAACACATAGTCATGTCTTCCTGGGACTTATTTTTTATCAGGTTACCTCTGTTGGTGTGAGAGTTCTTCCAAGTCAGTGTGACCTCTTCCCTTTACAAACAGTGGAGCAAAAAACTTCACCTGTCATGCTCTCTTGAGTATACTCTCTCTACTTTTCAATACAGTTGTGGCTAGCACACACCTCAGTAGTGAGCATATACTTATACGGAAAATTCATAGGAAACTGCCTTAGGGCTTCCATTATAACTTAAGATTTCAAAGCAGATCATCATGTTTGAGCATTTTTACCTTTATGCCTTTGTAAAATTGCTAAAAGCAATATATGACATCCAATCTTACCATTGCTCATCATGTGAAGCTTTCTGAATTTATTGCATTTTTAAAATGATTTGACTTTCTTAACATTTTGTTTTGTAACATAATGTCTTTGAGGATTTCAATGATGAATGGCCCCTGATAGGCTCATGAAGTTTAACAATTAGTTAATCCTTGGTTGATGACATTGATTGGGGAGGTCATGAAACTATTGGGTGATGGAAACTTAATAGAGGCAGAACATCACCATTGGGCAGGGCTATGAAAATTTACAGCCTCAGTCTACTTCCAGATCCTTCTCTCTGTCTTGTCTTTGAGGTTGGAGATGTGCTCTATAAACCTTGCTATGTTCCCCCCCCAACCATTGTGGTCCACCCCCACTCCACCCCTACCATCTTAACCTGTAACCAAAACAAACTCTTCTATGTTGCTTTTGGTCATGGTATTTTATCATACCAACAAAACGTAACTAATGTAAAAGTTGTTAGAAATTGTCACAATAAATATACCACCATGTTGATTTTTAGAGTAATGTAGAAGATTCTGGAACTTTGGACTAGAAAAGCACTAGAATGTAGAATGTTGCAATCAAAGCTTAACACATCATTCCAGTGGGAGCCTGGCAGACAGTATTACTGAGAGTAATGCAGTCTGTGGAGCCCTAGATCAGAAGGTTTCAGAAAGAACGAAGGGATTAAAAGCAGCTGGGCCAGAAGTCATTCCTGGCTGCTTCATTTACTAAATTTGGCTGTCATGCAGAGTATGTGAAGCTACAGCTTCTTCTTTCTGGGTCTCTATTTCCCATAATCCTATCTTTGCTTCCTCACTTTGCTCCCGACTGATCAAAAAACAGATCACCAAAGGTGTCTTTCCTTGCTCTCTAGACATTCCCTATTGATAGCAGACTTTCCTTTCCTATTTTACAGGATTATGTTGTAGAGTCTAAAATGCTTGACATTAGAGTAGATGCTCTGTGAGGGAAGGGATTTTATAGCATCCACTTTTGCCCAGAAGAGAGATTGGTACAGAGAATGTACCTTATAAATATTTGTGGGATGAATGAATACATTCAAAGTTAACTAAAAAGTCTTAACTTTGATTAACAGAGGGCTTGTTCTTGTTCAGTTTGCTGTGGAATAGTAAAAAGAGACAACTCTTGTTTACCAATGTCCAGACCTTCACATTCTCCCAACATTCTTTGTTTTGTTTTGTTTTGTTTTTGTTTCTTTTGTTGTTGTTGTTGTTGTTTTGTAGTTGCTGCTGTTCTGAGAAGGCTCTTCAGCTTGGCTTTCAAGACCAGGCTGGCCTTGAATCCACCTGTCTCTGCCTTTAGAATAACATTAAAGGAATGTACAACCACCATCTGGAATGCATACTTTCAGATCTTTCTCTGAATGCAAAGTACACAGAAAAATAAATCCAACAGTGCTCGTGGCAGACACCTAAATCACAGCATTCAGGAGGCAGATAAGAGGATCATCTCTGAGAGTTCAAGCCCAGCCTGGTCTACAAAGTGAGTTCCAGAACAGCCAGGGCTACGAAGAGAGACATTGTCTCAAAAAACAACAAAACAAACAAACACCACTCCCAAAAACAACAAAACCAATCCAACAAACACAGTAAAGATTAGATTTTAAATGGATGTTGAGGAAATTTCTGTCAAATTTGATTTTAGCCATTAAAATCTATAGTAAAATAGTAGCTTTAATAGATATGAAGCCTGTGTCATGGACTGTGTATGGTATGGGGAATAGGCTGGGCAGATTTTTGACTACATACCCCAACTGCTCCAACCAAACGTCTTCTGCTCCATGTTCCTGACATAATTTGTAGTCATGCATCATAACTGAAGTGCGTATTTTTAAGATAGAAACTATACCTGGCAAATAACAGTGCAGGTTTGTTCTCAGTTTAATTAAGTGAGTCTGGGCAGCCTTTTTGCAATATGGAGATTAACTGTCAAATTTATGTTAATATAATCTCAGAGAATGTAATATCTATAAAAAGTTTCTTCCCTCACCCTCACTCAAGTATCTCACATTGCCTGGCTGCAGTTCCCCTAAACTGATAGTTTCTTATGAAACCATCAACCAGGTCAGGTCAGTTCTGCAAAAGCAAGGCACTTAACACATTCCATTCATTAAAGACATTACGATAAATAAGTTGAAATCATAGCTATTATACAGAGGGAAAACTGTCACAATGGTTGACTTTGCAGCATCTTGGCAGAATCATTCAATGCCAAGCTCTCTTTTATCTGATTAACACAGGGATTACAAAGCTCTTCTGAGCACTCTCCCTGTAATACAAAGAGCCTTTCATTTCTCTAAATACTCCCTTTTTTAGTATGTGGAAAAAAAAAACCTGCACCACCCATTTTTTTAATTTTGTGATTTAAGAAAAAAATGCAAACAGTTTGAATCATGAGTCCTGTTGTGGGGACTGAGTTAATTAAAAACATGATGTATACATACAGCTGATCCTACTCACCCTAATGAAGAACATTAATTCTAGAGCATGTGTGGCTGTAGTCACATTGCTACAAATTACTGGACTCTTTCCTTTATCTGTTTCCAAGAAAGTCTCCCCCTGTTAGTTAGGAAAAAAGAAAAATATGACGCCTCAGTTCTAGGCAGCATAAATTACACACATCAATCAGAGGAAGCTTAAATTAAAATACACATTTGGCAAACAAATATGAATATGTTGATCTCATCTGTGAATCAAAATGATTTACTGACTGTGTTGACCCCCCGCTGTTCAACATGAAGGTCACTGTGAGCAGCGTCTCTCTCATTGAGAAATGTTTTCATGTCTTTTAAAGATGCAATTTTATATATACCTTAATGTTCAATCTAGTGATTCCTATGTAGAGAGATTGATTTATTTTATAAAGAAAATACAGGCTCATTTTTATTTATGTAATCCAAAACAGATAGCTAAATTAAAATGGTGGGGGAAAAAAAACCTGCCAGTAGTTTATAGTTCCTGGACTGAAGATATTCCAATGTGTTTATGATGTTTTCTAATCTAGCAGAACACTATTTGTGAAATAGACTGATACACCTTTCCGATATTGAGTAATCATAAATCAGTCTGTTCTTATCACCTACAGCATATATTATAGGTGTTGGGACCCCTGGAGGGAACCCATTACATGGTAAAGCTTAAGTAGGGATGATCTTGATTCTCAACTTGCCATTTCTCACAAATACCTGTAGGTGAAACAGTCATCAGATTGACTAAGGAGAAGGCAGTGATCTCCCTAAGCCAAAGCATATTTTATGTTATGATGTTAATTTTTAATATGCATGCTGTATTTTTCTTGCTGAGTCTTCATCATTATAACCAGGAACCAGTATACTGATACCTGCCTTTTTTAGTTAGATTACATCTCCATGCTACACATTCTCACATATATTCCAAAGGACAAATTACTAAACTAATTTAAAATTGTGCACAGCACACATGCCTTGCCACTTAAAAAAGAACCATCACTAAGGAAACCTGATAAATAGTAAATGTCTAGATCTCCTTCCACTAAAGTCAAATCAGTGATTTTGAAACAACGAATGAAATAATCTTGGGCTATTCCAGTGCTATTCAGAACAAACTTTGAGAACAGCTGTTGGAAGGAGAGGTTGGCAAAAAGAAAACCAAACAATACACAACTTCTTGGCTTTTAGCAGTTTTACAAAAATAATTATCTGACAAGTTTACATCCATGGCTGGGATGACCATTTCACATCAGTCAGTAAATAGCAGAAAGGAGAGTTGTAAAGGGCTACTGTAGGACAGAAGTTTTATATTAGAGAATTTCTTTTTTTCTTTTCTTTCTTTCTCTTTTTTCTTTCCTTTATTTCTAAGTAGGGTACCAGCAGAACTAAGAGTTATCAGAAAAGCAAGTCACCCAGAGAAAGACATTTACCAAATAACCTTAGTTTTAAAAGCACATCTTAGATTTGCTCTGTGCTAATCTATTGTTATCATATCATATATACTGAATGTTATCTTGGGACATATGATTGTTATGCTTCTTGCACAAATTCTCAAATAGATCATAGCTCTTTACATCGACAGCTAATAATAAATAGGTGTGGAAAATTCTAGAAGCCAGGAAATCACTGAAGTAGGGGGAAAGGAAATTTTGGGGAGGTATAAAACAATTGAGAAGCTAGTAAACTTTTAAAAAGTTATATTTAAAATGTTTGAGGAGCACTGTCTTGGGGGAAGAAAAGGACTGAGTCAGTTTTATCAGGGCTCATGTGGACTGTTAAGATGGGCAAGATAAATGGATTGGTCGGTCATGCGGCAGTCTGTTCATTTTGGCTCAGATAGGCATTGCCAAGAGGAACTTGGGTATAATTTTGCTCTGTGCTAATTAGAGTTGGTCAAATGATCCTCTGATGAATTTCCTCCCCTAGATAGAATTTGAGAGAATATACAACAACAAAGTAATTATCAGTGGTGTCAATTATCCATAGGGGCACCCAAGCTGGATCTAAGGATATAGAACATGGTCTCAACTTCTTAGACAATTTCCTCCCCAACTAATGCAAGCCCATTAAAAGTCCTCTTTGAGTGGGCACACACCCAATAGTGCATATGCTGATACATTTCCACAGACAAATCTGATAGTTAGGCACACCATTACCCAATTTACACATGCAAATGCAGTAATTGTGTGTACTGTGGGCTCCTGGAAACCTGGCACACACCCAAAATGGAGGCCTTTTCAAAGCATGGCCAACCCACCAAATTCTTCTTCCACAGCAACTCAGCTCACTGTCTCACCTCTGCCTCTCTCAAACAACATTCTATGAAATTCTGGGAGAAGGTAAATGCATTTTGTGGACTTTCCTCAATGGCTGAAACTTTTTCTCTCTATTTGATTTGGACATGTTTCCAGTTGTTTTTATAGTTTATTGACAAGATTATGTCCCCTTGGTGGAAATTTGCCTTTTCATTTCTCTGGAAAAGAAAAAGAAAAAAAAAATCTCTACTTAGAAAGTAAAAATTATTTTGTTATAACTTATTTTCATCTAAAACTTGAACTGAGAGTAAATATGAGTTGTCTCAATAAGTGATTTGTACTTTTCAGAGAACAGAGATTACTATTTACAGCTATGTGCACAAGAGTTTATCCCAAGATGCATTTGATTATTGTAATTTTCTGAGCTACTGCAGAAGCAGTCATTAACTATTTCCTGTTTCTTTGTTTACCTATTTCAAATATTCTGGGGCCACTGGAGTATTCAAGCGGTACAAAGAAGACAAAGAAATTGAAAACTGCTAATGGTATGGAGTATACTTATTTTGTCAGTATTTTAAGACAGACGATGGAAGTTGATGGAAGGCTATTTAGATTGACCAAAACCAGCAGAATCCCATAGAAACACAAAACTGGAAGATACAAAATATATGCAAAGGAACTGCAAGTTAAAACAAAAACAAATAAACAACAAAACCCAAAATACCCCGACTTAACATTATGAGACAAAGAACCTCCAAAGAAGCTGCTGAGTTTATTTGGTGTTGGCCATCTGCTGTTGGGCATGGGGCCTCCATTTAACACTGGTTTGTCTCCCCAGTGACACCTCCTTGGGGAATTTTTTTTCTTTTTAAATGGTTATCAATTCAAGATATCTTCTGGGCTAGAAGTGTGTCCATTTCTTCTTTCAGCTCTAGAACCCCATTTAGTGCAGACCCATGCAGGCCATATCAAGTCTTGATGAGTCCATCTGTGTTGGTCCTGCTGTATTTAGAAGGCCTTATTTCCTTCTGGCACTCCATTTTCTCTGGTTCCTATATAGTTTCTGAATTCTCTTCCTTTTTTACATGAGCCCTAAGGAGAGGCAATTGAAGATCTCTCATTCTCTGTGTAATGTCTGACTAAAGCTCTTGTTTCCATCTGCTTCAGGGGGAAGCTTTTCTCATGATGGCTAAGCAAGGCATTTATTAGGAGTCATTTTGTGCTACATTCCTTTATCAGAATAGTGGTATTCAAATTTCCCTAGGTCCCTGGTCTAGCTAATCTTAGGTTCTTTGCCACCCAAATAGTGTTGGGTGGTATTTGCATCTCATGCAGTGAGCCTTTAATCAAATAGGTTGCTAGTTGATTACTGCTATACATTTTGTGTGATTATTGCACTGGCATACATGTAAGCAGGATACCATTATAGATCTAAATGGCTGCATTGGTGTTTACCTTTCTTCTTTGGTAGCATGCAGAATATCTTCCAGGACTATGAATGTTAGTTCATAGGGATGAAGACTAGGTAGGCACAAGCTTGACTTGTCCTTGATCAAGGACTCTAGTCAGGACAACAGTCTTTAGCAATAGGGCCTTACAGTCAATTTGTAGAGCATAATCAATTGCCTTGGCAATAGCCTGGATTGTTTGAAGGTTCCCATGGGTCCCTTTGATGAACCACTTGATTAGATGTATTCCATTCCGGGTACTGGAAGCTTCATTTAGTAATGAGAAATGTCCAGTTGGCATCTATGTCCCCTATTATTTGGTGATTTTTTTATTTATATCAACTTCATATATATGTATATATACACATATACATATATATTAGGAATATATATTATATAATATATATATTAGGAAGCTATTATATATTATATAATATATATATATATGGAAGCTTCTACTGTATTAGGTCTCCATGTGACCCCTTAAATGTCTCTTACTTTTAGGTGTCCCTCTGTGTATTCCCTTCATCCCCCTGCTTGATCACTTCATTCTAGCGCTCCCCTTTGTGGATCCATAACTACTCTACTTCGGCTCCCCAGGAAGATTCTTCCATCCCCATAGGCCCTTATTTTATACCTAATCTCTATGCTTATATAGATTGAACCTTGCTTATCAATGACTTATCAAATTTTCTTCCAACTGTGTTTTTGACCACAGCATCTGATAAAGAACTCTTATCCCCTAGGATTTCCTGAGTGACAGGGGCATGTATTATTCTAAGGAGACAAGTCTAGATGAATTTCTGAATGGGTACTAATTAAAGAAAAAAAAAGATCAATGCCATATTAGAAACAAAGAACTTGGGAGCTTCCAAACTGGTAAGCATGGAGGGTGCCCAGAAAAGAGCAGAAGGCTACCCCACTTTCCTTCCTGCATTGACCTGTGTATCCCTCCCATCTGGATATTCACATATACATTGTTAAATTATTTATAATAAAATGGTGAATGCAAGTAAAATGAATTTCTTGATTTTGTAAGACATCGTAGTATATTATAGAATCAGGGGAGTGTGATAATTCTGAATTACAGCCAATCACTCCTAGACATAGACTGTAACTTGTGACTGGCCATTTTGTAATGGAATACCATAGACCTTTTATGAACACACATTTATTTCCCACAGTTGTAGAATCTGGGAAGTTTCTGGTCAAGGAGCTCACAGATTCCCAAGTGGCACTTGCTGTAGGAAAGGGCAGGATAAAAACAAAAGGGAATTAAACATTTTGGCCACAGTTTTCCTTTTCTGAAGATTCCTATAATGACAGCATGAATCAATTCATAAAGGCTAGTCTTCACATTCTAGTCACTTCTATGTCTTTTCTCCCAACACTTCTCAGTGCATGAATTCTGAGGACACATTCACATCACAGGAACCGCTGAGGCATTCCAGTATAATGGAACTAAGCTATGGAATTGAATATTAATTGTAGGCAGCTAGCTTTAGAGCTGAATTACATCGTAGGATATCTAGCTGGTATTACAGAATGACTTGGTGTGGAGGAAAAATCAACACAAAGAATATATTACATTATTGGGAAACATTAACATCACTTTTTATTCTTGTTGTAGTATGGTGGAGTTATTAGATGTAATAAGTTATGTAGTAGCATTTAAAACTCTGGATAAAGTATATCAGCAGTGTCAACACCAGAGAGAAATGATTATTAGTCTTTGTAATAAGTCACAGTTGTAGGTCAAGTGAAGAATTTATATGCTAGGACGCAACCTCCTTTGCTAGCTAAGAAGAAAACTGGCCACTGCTACTCAGTATCATGCCATGCTCATACCAGCTCTTGGTAATACACTGAAAATTATTGGATTTCCATGGGCAAAGTTATATCAGTTGCAGTGATGCTATAATCAGAGACAAGTTGAAGATAATTTCTAGCTGTATTAGGCCTATTTTGACACATCAGGCATGGAGATAGATTTTACTAACATTATAATCTATGATCACCTCAGAGCTTCTAAGTAAAATACATTTTTCAGGAAGTCACATGCCTCTACTGAGGTGGCAATTTAAATATCTGACAGTATCTAGTGGAGAAAATTCTAAAATATAATAATGAGCACCTGAAGCAGGACCAGATTGACTTGTTGAATAATTTTGTGGAAGAGTTGCTTATTTACATAGTTATGTCTTACACAAAATCTTGAGTCCTCTTTGAGATTCTTAGGTGGAATGGCATGGGACAGCCAGGATGAACTGGTCCACAATATTTGGGTAGTAATTCAGACTCAACTAAGACCAATATTTGGAGTTCTGCTGTTGTAGTAGTTATTGGTCCTATGTCCTTATTCGTTTTCTATCAGAGCTAAAGGTCTGTTTCTTTAATGCCATTTTCTAAAAATTAAATTTTTAATTTTAGATTTTTAGGAGATTATTATAGATCTATAGCTCATGCCTGTTGGTTGCAAAGCTGAGGTATTATAAAGGGACTTTGCATTAATTAGTAATATCAATCTGAAATAGGGTAGGGTGTAACATATAAATTACTTCTTAAAAACCAGTTATTAATTCAGTAGATAGCTTATACATCCTGGTGATATGATCTTAATACTTCTAAGCTTCATGGTAAATTTTTAGATATCAGGAATTTAGCATATTACTTATTAAAATATATACTATAATAAATATTCTATCATGCAACTTTGAAAAATAAAACTTTCATTTACTTGCATATCTATATAACTTTCGTAAGCTATTTCATGATATTTATTATGTATTATCCTAAAGTAATCATTTTTTATAACAGAAAAAGCTTACTTTCTCTCATGCATATTATTTTAAAAAACAAAAATGAACATATACAATATCTAAAAATCATATTTGTTAATCCTTTGGCAGTTTACTAAAGAAAAATAAATTAAATTAAGGCTCAGCCACCTATGCTATGTGATAAGTCTTTGACTGAGGGAATTAGCCAGAAAGTAGGAATGTCTTGTGATGAGGATGTAGCAATGTGAATGAAGCCACTTAGAGTGGAGCTTCCTTCCTTCCAAGGGTGACTGTGATAAGTCTTTGTATACCTGGAGTATGTATCTTTGCCAAGGCACCATCTGATTGGTTTAATATAGAGCTGTATGGCCAATAGCTAGGGTTGAAAGAATGGGTGGGATTTCCAGGAAGAGAGAGAAAGGAGAAGACATCTAGGCATTCAGATAACACCCGAGGACATAGAGCAAATCATCATATGGTACATAGGTAAGGTAAACAAACTACATGGTAAAACATAGATTAATAAAAGCAAGTTAATTAAGTTACAAGAGTTAGTTGGGAAAAAGCTAAAAGCCAAGTTTTCGTAATCAGTATTCAATCCCCATGTTGTTATTTTGGGACTGGTGATCCAAAGATAGTCCAACAAGAAAGCTTCCTACATTTGGCACCCAATGTGAGGCCACATAGTGCCTAAAAGAAAGGAAAGAAAAAAGTTCCAAACATGAAGTCAGAAGTGGTTTTCTGGAGATGCCGTCTCTCAGGTCCCTGTACTTGCAGCGTATGGAGACACAGCTCTTTTAAAAAGCCCTGCAGAACAGCTGAACACTTGGGCAGTTAGCACTAGTTACAACTGCCTACTGAAGGCAGAAACAACAAATGCACAAGCTGAGACTGTAAAATGTGGCTCTGCGGTCAATACTCACCAGCATGAGGCTAGCTGCTCAGGGAACAGAGGGCACAGAGCCTGTTGCCAGGGCCTTGAAGCAGAGGGCAAAGCTGTGGCTCACATGATCAGAGAACACTGTAGGTACTCAGTGAAGTCAGGTTCATACTGAAAAGAGCCTCTAAATAGGTTGAAGAATGCTTTAAAATGTGCTTCAATGACAAAGAAAGAAAAGAAAATTGGTAGAGACGGTCATAAAAATAATTTTAAAATAAAGTCTTCAAAGAAAGAGTAATTTTTTCAATAAAAAGGATTAGAAATGCACAGGATGTCTAGATCCTGCATGTTGCTTTGTTGACTTAAATATTTTTGAATGCCGATGAGTGAAGGCAAATGCTGCTAAGAAACATTGAACCATAGTGAGGGGAAAACTGCTAAATTAAACTAACCTACATATTTTAAGAATGTCTTAACTTCAAAATGGAAGTCAGAAAATATATTACATTGAGAAGAGGTTATGCCTTTGTTTTCACAGACATAAAGCTCCTTTCAAAATTAATAAAGATCACATTTTATTGGGGGAAATCTGAAATCTTGGCTCATGAAGGGGAAAATAGACATGAAGGGGGGAAAAAGCAAAACTACCAGGTGGGTTACATATAAGCTGATCCCTTGAAATGGGAACTGCTCCATGAGTGGATGAGATATGATAAATCTTGTTGACAACAGGCTCCTCATGACTTATTATTACATACATTTTTTTCATATACCATGGATAGAAGTTTGATCATACAGTTCAAACAAACTTAAATAGTTAATAAATACCTTTTACTTCTTAAATATAAAACAAAACATCTTTAGCTGATTTGTGTACACTGCACATTCCATACTTGTATTAATGTAGATATATATCTAAAAGTTTGCATGTTTTCAGAAAAAAAGGATAAGATACCAATGAAGCCCAAGATATCTACTCAAGATAGATAATCTCTACACTTTTCCATCACTCAGAGACTTAAAAAAATAAAAAGGACAGCTAGCTCTCCCAGAACTTTATTATTATCCCAGTTTTCTCAGGGTGCCTTAAAGATACCACCACCCTCAGACATCAAGAAGTAATTTTAAGAAGGCAAGAACACAATGACCACATTCCCAATAAGTAGACTAGATGGGTTTTGGTTGTGTGGTAGGTTATAAATATTCGCCATCACTTAGGGAGGTTGCCTGCAAATTGTTACTGGTCATGGTAAGGGAGAAAACTAAGAAAAGTATTTATATTAAGGGATCTCTTTATGGAAAGAAAGAGGGGAACTATACAAGTGATAGAATAAAAGAGTGGATTATTAAATCTATTTTTAAACTAAAAGCAACTATTAATCTTAAATATTTTACATTGTTGAGAATTTTTGGATATTGATGCAAAATTACATCTGTGTTGTTATAACATTCTATTTATATTTTACTTTTGTTTAAAGCATTTTTGTATATTGATACAAATTTAAAATTATTTTTGTTAGAACATATAAATGTTCCCACTTTTGTTTATGGTATTTTTTATATTGATATAAATTTAAGGTTATTTTTGCCTTAACATGCTGTTGTTTAAGGCATATACCTAGACAGCTCATTTAGAAATGTAATGTAAATTTCAAGTCCATGAAAGTTATTATTATGAACTATTTAGGATAATTAAAAAATGAAAGTTAGTAGTTAGTCATCTATAGCAATATTTCAATTATGTTAGGAATGTCTTAAAGGTCAGAGATGTATTTTCCATAAACAGGTAGTCTTCAAACACTTTGGATACCTATAGAATATGGCATTTAAGATATTTTCAAAACATAAGACTTTTTAAAAATATATTTATTTTGATTTATTTACAAAATAACGTTCTTTTTCCCCTATCCCCTTGTTCGCCCTCCCAACCCCTCCTGGTCAATCTTCAGCCTTCCTTCTCCCATCCCCCATCCCCTCCCCCAAAAGGGCAAGAGGTCCCAAGGTGGATCAGCTCAGCATCCACTCCAGGCAGGTCTCATTTCCTCATCCTAATGTCAAGACTGGGTTAGGTGTTCCTATGGAGGGAATGAGCTTTGAAGTGCCAGTTCACACATTTTATGACAGTGAAATATGTCTGATCCTGGCAGCAGCAATTTACTTCAAAACAGGATGATGAGCATTGAAGATCCTCCATATAGTTTGCTTTCATTGTGCCAAATTTAACAGCTGGGCAAGAACCTGCTCTTGCCTTGCCTTCTGACAATGTGCTGTTCAAATTGGACAAGCAAGAAACAAAAGAAGGGAACTGTCAAACATTGTAAAGATGAAGCAGGTAGTTTTTCAAAATTCGTGCTCCATAGAAAGGTCTGTGAGATATTCTAGGACTATAGGCTGAAGATGGATACCCAAATGTTGCAGAGGAATCTTGTGTGACTGTAGAGGCAGCCGGGTATCTCTGTCACTGCTATACTTTTGGAAATTGTTTGCTCTATACTTCCTCTTTTCTCAGGTAATATTTAACCTTTCTCAGCTGTCTGATGGGGATTGTAGACTAGATAGTTATACTGTTTCCTTTGCTATCAAACTTAACAAAGGTATGTAAAGTTTATAAAGGTTAAGCTATTTATCTAAGAAAATATTTTAAGGTCTAAAAAAATATTTTTAGGTTGGTAATGCATGTTATGATGGAAAATAGTTTTGGTGTAAACTTTAAATTCATCAAGATAGGATATGTAATAGAATATTTTCTCCAAATATGCCAAATACAAATGGGCTGGACATTGTGAGTATTAATTTTACCTAATAATTGTTCTTATTTTATATAGTTTTACTATTTTAGAGTTAAAACCTTTCTTTTTTATTTAGACAAAAATGGGGAAATGTTATAGGATAATTTTTGTACACTGTGAAGATGTGTCTTTGCCAAGGTATCTTCTGACTTGTTCAATAAAGAACTGAATGGCCAGTAGCTAGATTGGAGAGGAGAGCTGAGAATTCTGAGAGAGAGAAGAATAGGAGAAGGAATATAGACATGTTGATTGCACCAAGAGATGCAAAGCAAGTTGGACATAAGGTACATAAGAGAGGTAACAGCTATGGTAGAAAGAGGTAGATTAATAAGATAGGTTAATTAAGTTATAGGAACTAGTTGGAAAAAAGCCTAAAGTCCAAGCTTTCATAATTAATATTAAGTCTCTGTGTTATTAGTTAGGTGCTGGCAATCCAATGAAAGTTCAACAAGAAAGCTTGCTACACACCTAGTGTTTCTAGCAATTTCTTATTTAGAAATTATGTAATTGTACAAAGATTAGTTATAAACTTAATTATTTGTCCAAGGTTTTAAATGTATCTGGAGTTTGTCATTTTTAGTTAGTGCACAAAAAGTATATAGCACTACAAGAGCTTCATGAAACCAAGCCTTGTAACACCCTTCATAAATATTATCCATTTTTTGAGTATGACCTTTAAAGATGTAATTTATAACAAGGTTCAAAGCAATGGTGCCTTTCCTGACCCACAGGAACTAGGGTACTCTTACATTATAAGCATCTAAAGTGCTGAATTCTTCCTATAAACTTCCAAAGCTTCTGAATGATTATCAAGTATTTCTTCTTTTCTTACAACTAAAATTTTTTTCTTCTTATCTTGTGAGCCACAATAACAAAGGCTATGATGTAAATATGCTTCTCATTATCCCCAAAGAAATTCCCAGCTTGATAACACATTTTCACTTTCTTTGAACATTTAAACTATTTATTTGGATTAAATACTGTTCAGTAAACATTCAATTAGATAGTTATCTTAATTAGTCTTTTATGTTTCTCCCAAGAAAGAAATAGAAAATGAATTGGAGGTTGTAACTTCATAAACATAGGAAAATATTTCTGTAAAAACAACTGTGTGGAATGATTATACAGAAAATCTTGATTATATAGAAAATCTCAAGGAATTTTTGACACCATCAACTCTTTAAAGAATAAGAGATTATAGCAAAGTTGCAGAATAGAAACCTAATATACAAAAGTAACTATATTTCCCCAGAAAAAACAAAGAAATACATTTGTCAAATGCCAGTCTGACATGAACAGAATAATAGATTCAAGATGCCTTATACAGATTTTGAATTTATGATTTATTAGAATTTATTAATTCTTGAAAAAAAATTAATTGATTTTAAAAATACACAACACAGGGGAAATACTATAACATTACATATACATAGTCTTCAGTGTGCTATTTTTGAGACTGTTATATCTTTAAGAGATGAAGTCCTGTGGTAGGTAATTTTGTCATGAAGGCCCTCTTCTTTGTAAGAAATAGTTACACAGTAGTTTGTCATGGAAATGGATTGCTATAAAGTAAGGTAGAATATCCTGGCTCTCTTTTATCCTGTCTTGTCATGTGATTCTCTTCTAATTACATGTCTGCTACTGCAATGCCAGGAGGCCCTCATCAAAGCTGTGAAGATTGTTGACACCATGCTTTTTAGTATCCAGAATGCTAAGTCAAATAAAACTCTTTATAAAGAATCTAACCTCTGGTGTTTTGTTACAAAAGCACAAAGCAGAGTAATATAGCTGAATGTGTCTTTTCTGATAAGTGAAATCATCTCTTATTTTATGTTTGCATATATATTATATATATGTGGATGTACTTGTGCTTTCATATGTGTGCACTTAAGAGTAGGGTTTTGCACATATTTGTGCACATGCCTATGGAGGTCAGAGGTCAATTTCAAGTTTCTCCTCAATAACACTAAATCTTATATTTTTTGCACAGGATCTCTAACTGAATCTGGATTTTCTGGATTCAGGCATACCCAATGGCCATGAAGTGCCAGGGATCTTTCCTTTCCATCTCTTCAGCATTCAGATTACAGATGTACCCCCATGTGCTTGCATTTTTTAAATGAGAGATGATGACTAAAATTAGGTCCTCATACTTTCATGGCAGCCACTAAACCAACAGAGCCATTTCCTTTGCCTTCTTCTAAAAATTATTTTATTACAACAACAACTAAAAAACTCTCTGAGACAGGATATCATGTAGCCCTGGCTAGACTCAAATTTGCTACATAGCTGAGGGTGGCCTTGAAGCTCCTGGTCCTCCAGTCTTTACTTACTGATCACTGAGATTAGAGGAATGTGTTACCATGCCCTAGTAATAAGAAATAATCTCTTTTAGATTAGACAACCTCCTCACAATGATTCATTTGCTTCTTGCACTAAGCCTTACTTTAGTCATCATTTGATTATGTAGGAAAACACTCAAAAGTAACTTCTGAAATTCCAAATTAGCTTTTGTGCTGCTCAGTTAGAGAAGTAATGATGTCAGTTATTATTGTAAAGATATTTGCAGGAGCAGGTGTTTTTCTGAAAGAAACATTGTTGCTGATAGAGAAGGCACTATCAGTTCAGAAAGAAGACCATGCTGGTTACTTTGTGTCTCCAGATGTTGGTCAGACACCAATCACAACTCACCAGAGATCTGTCAGACTTTTTCATTCTAGGCCCATAGAAGACGAAAGTGGTTCAAAAGAACATGAAGGTTTAGAAAAGGCAGACCAAAAAATGACCAGATGTGGTGGAAGGGGGAAGGGACCTTGAATAAGGATATACAGGGATGGAAAAGAAAATTCAGAGGGAAAGCTGAACACAAAGTAAATATATGTGTAGCAATCTTAAAAAAAAAAAAAAAAAAAAAGGCAGACCAAGCAATGGTCATCCAAAGCATGGCCTGTGAAGGGTTTTGGAAATGTGAAGTCCTTAGGTCTTGGTGCTTATTGAAGGAGAGACAGACTCTGTGGCCATGGACCTTACCTTCTCTCAATAGAGTATTTCTGTTAGACAAGCAAAACTCAAAATGTTAATAAGCACTCAGCCCACAGGAGTAGGTGTTTAAATGCGAAGGAATAAATTTACCAGTGAATAATGTGAATCTGACTAGATAATAAAAACACATTCAAAAGTCCCAATGGAACTCATCCCAAAGAAAACTAAACAAACTCAGTATTGAAAGTTTTCAACAAATATCATTAATATTTGAAGTATTAGAATATCAAATATCAGATTTATTGTGAGTTTATAATCAAGAGGCTCATAAGAACAATGCTTGCAAAAATAGCTGAAAGTCCTAGACACCTCAAAGATGTCACAGTTCCTTCTGCCATCTCACTTGGATTGGAATTTCAAAATATGAATTCAAGAAAAACCTCAATATTCAGGTGTTTTTTGTTCTTCAGAGCTGGCCATATTTTTCCTCAAGGAAAAGTCATTTAATTTTTCTCCAAATCTGCCCAAGTTTCTATTTCTAGGTTACAGTGACCACGACCTTTGTAATATTTTTGCCACTGACCATCAGATGCTTAGCCAGATATTTCCCACCACTTATTATGCTATCTGTACTTTCTATATTTCCCAGTGTTTTATTATTATTTTCCTTTTTAGATCTTATAGAAATAAGGTGATCTCAAACTTTTTTTGCTATTTTTATTAAAAATAATGAATGTAATACATTGTTTCTGGAGAGCAAAGATAAATAATATAAACATATACAAGCCAAAAGCTGCAATTTAAGTTGGGATTTTAAGTTCTAAACTCACTAAACTTTAAATATATCTCTGAAATTAATAGCATTTCTGAAAGTAACTGGAACCTCCTTTATAAAGAAGTTTAAAGAACATGAGCTTTATACCCATGTGAAATGATATTGCTGATTGTAAAATGCTGGCTATGGTCTGTGAAATTGAATTCCAAAAATAGAAAAGAGGCATCTGCCCATCAAGAACACACACACACACACACACACACACACACACACACACACACACACACACTGGCTGTTCTATTGAACAGACAGCTGAATTGTGAAATATCAAAGTATGTGCTCTTCATTTCTCTTTAAGAGCATTTGCCAGGAATTGTTTACATCTTGCAAGACAACTTTGGAGTTTGCATCTCTTTCTATCCCTGAGGAATAGTAACTGAAAGTTAATTAAACAAATAGAATACTGCCAGCCGTACAAGTTGTGTGAAGATGAGGAGATGATTTTGTTCACTGAGCTCTAGCATAGAGGGGGGAGCCACATACTTACACCTTTTTAGCAACAGCAATGACTTGGCAGCTTCCACTAGTCCTAATTCTCTTGTGTGTGCTATGTACTCAGTACTTGGATATGAGTTTTCCTTTGTGGAAGTAAAAGCACAAATTTCAGCTGTTATTCCAGGTTCAAAAATATAGGTTTTCTTCAAAGATTTTAACTGGTCCATTTTGCTTTAACAAATGCATCAGGGAAAACTGAAGCTAACAGAAAACAGGAAAATGAATTGCATGTTTAAAAATATATTTACAATGGGACTCATGGTGGTGTAGCTGTATAGAGCTGATTGAATGAGATTGGCAGTTATTTTTTTCTTGATATGGAGATGCAATATACCATTGTGGTATATTTATGCAGATAGACACAGGGAATAGGTCTCATCACAATGGAGCAAGTTTGAAATGTAACTAAAACAAGTGTGTAAAATAGCCAAAGATAAGGAATATAGCAAGGTCAGTCAAAATTCAGCACCACACTTAAACAAAATCATCAGCCAGGTCACAATAAGATGTACAATTACAGATGAGAGTCAATGACAGCTAGCCAAAGCCATCTGTACAACACAGGCTTCAATTACTTCATGATGCTCAGGGACTACATTGAGCAGAGGTGAGACACAGTAGCAGGAGCCAAAGCTCTGGGACCTATGCAAAGGACCACAGCAGGAGGTGAGAAGGGAGAAGACCATTGGTCATTCAGTGGCTGACTACTACTGCCCATGAGCCCTTGTCCAATCCACAGGGAATAGTCCAACCACCATTCTCCATATGTGAACAAATTGAGAAATAGAATTACAATATTATTTTGTTGTATATGTTACATGTATATGTTTGTTTGCCTCTCCCTCTCTCTCTCTCTCTCTGTATATTTGTTTACATGTGTGTGACAGGGACTTCACATGAGAACAGAGAACAATGCTACATGTTGCTTTTTGGGAGCAACTCACCTAAATATTTTAAGGTGTGTTTTTAATCTGTGTGTGTCTGTGTGTCTGTGTGTCTGTGTGTGTGCAATAATAATGCAGATTGGAGCTCATGTGTCTACCTCTTCCTTTGTTAATCTGGATGAGAAAATTGCCTCATTTCTACGTGTTTATTTTCCCATTAAAAGGAAGTTAAACTAACCACTCTAGAGATGATGCTGAGTTTCGCGTAAGAGGAATGGCCACCATGCATAATATATATACCTGCAGTAAATGAAACTGTTCTCATCAGAGAGAGGCTAGCATGATACAGTAGAAAATGGGACTAAGCTCTCAGGTGAGTTCCAACTTTTGAGTTTCAACTACTTGAATAGTAGTAGAAAATTTCAGCTTACTGAAACTTAGAAGTATTCACATTTTCAAAAAATGCACACAATATTAAGTGCTTTATGAGTTTGATATTGCTATTATACAGATCGTGCACCTGCTGTCAGTCATGAGGTCCTGGACATGGGGAAACTGAGATTTCTTGAATTTATTTTTTCAGGTTCTTGTCATAATAAGGGAAAGAATTTAGACATTAGACAAAGTAAGGTACTGGCAGGAAATTTTATTATAGGACAAAATTGGACATTTAAAGAGATAGAGCAAGCATTTCAAGACAATGACATCAAATGGGAATTTGGATAAAGTCTTACGGGCAAACTTTAAAAGGGGAGAAGGAATTTCAATTATTGGGTTAGGACACTTGGTTTTCCTATAGATTTGGGATATGTCATGGTATCAGGTATATCACGGAAACATCCAATCCTACAAAACTAATGGTACAAAATGTGATTAAAATGAAAAAAAAAAAGCAAGCAAGTCATCTACTGGCTATGTTAATTCCAATCAGCTTTGTGTCTTTATTATTTAGACAGTTACATGGTATTCTATAGCAGTGCACCTCTGTGTCTGTCTATCGTAGACACTGGCCACCATGGAGTCTGCCTCATTTTCCCCTTTCCATAGCTAACTTACCTTATGTTGGTGACAATAAACGTTTGGCATTAGTATGATATTAAGCTTCTTATTGAGAACACAGGTGTGAAATTTTATAGTGACTTATTTAAAAGTAAGTTTCACTCATTTCGGGGTGCATACCATAGCACTTGTGTGGAGGTCAAAGGGCAACATTTATGAGTTAGTTTTCTCCTTCTATTGTTTGGGTTTGGGGATCCCAATGATAAGTTGATGGGGTCCTGATTTGTGCTTAGGAAGCTGTGATTTGGATGCAGAAAGTGAAATGCTGCAGTTGAGGCAGGATAGAGATAGGCCTCAAAGACTAAATGAAGTGATGTCATGAGGCTTCCTGGAAAGTGTTTCCAGGAGGATAAGGGAGGTTTAGTGGAGAGGTATGGGCAGAAGAGGTGCAGAGAAAATGATGCCTAACACTGAGGATGCTTGGGGGAAATATGGACACATACTATTTCATAAACTTCTTAATACCTTCTTTTTAAAAGAAACCGTTTTGACAGAGTTACCCTTCACAGAGATGTTGAAGTAGGGACAATGTTCCTCCCAGAAGCTACATGTTATCAAACAGAAACCCAAGGTCCAGGTGTGGGCAATGCTGCCTTTTGAGTTGTTAGTCAGGAAGAATCCGAGAGACCACACAAACAACACTGGTTGTTCCACCAGAGCTTGCTGATAGGACCCTGTTACTGAAGTTCCTGTACCCTTTGACTAAAGGACATAGAAAAGTCAAAATAATAAAACCTAATGGCTTCTTTCCTACTAGAAGCTCTCATGGTTCCTATAGATGCCTTTCAGACTGATGAGCAAAATAGTTCATTTTCATCCATGGAGCATAATAATGACCAAGCTGGAAGGTTATAGCCATTGGTTCAATGGTAACATGGCTTCCACAGTAGTAACTAACCATTTGTTGAATAGATTTAAGGTCTACTCTGCAGAAGGTACCTCATGCCTGGTCCTCTAAGCCTGGCTGAGAAGGCATGATTGGGGAGATCATGAGTACTAGAGAAGAGCCAAATAGAATAATTTTGCTAAATGAATATAGTATCAAAATGATTCCTAAATACTTATTGTTAGAAATGTAGGTTGATGTAGTTCTCTGCTAGTATCAGAGAGACTGAGGGGGATTAGTTAACACAGAGACCCACAATTAATCGAAGTCCAGAACCTGCAGAGTGCTCAGTCCTAAAGGAGACACCTATACCATTCACTTACCCCAGAGTTCATGAAACGTGGTAGAGAATTGGGCAGAAAAACCATAAAAGCCAACTCCAGGGTGGGCTGCTGTCCAACAACTATTTCTGTTGTTTCATGGCCTGTGCCCTTCTGATCTCACATCAGCAGTGGCTGCCTGCACAAATCTGCAAGAGATAAAGCCAGTTAACATCCCAGCATGGGATGAGGAGGGCTTTGGGAGGCCTGAGTTCTACCTGAGAAGCCACTGGAAGTCAATGGCTAAGAAGAGTTTCCATAATTTTATCCCAAGAGTGTGCTCCCTAGTCAACTCTCTTATGCTTCAGCGAATGGCACAAATATCCAAGTATAAATAGGCTGGATGAGTTGGAGTCAGTGAGTTATTTTAAAAATTAAAAATAAAAGAGGACAGGAAGTCAGGCAGAAGATCAAGAAGAGTGAGACCTTTAAGGAACTGGGTGGTGTATGTTTATTATCAAAAATTCATTTTATACATATATGAGTCATCAATGAAAACCTAAAAATATTATATTAAAAACCAAACTTTATTTTATGATCCTTATTTGACGTTGTTTCTGGATATTGAGTTGACTTCCTCACTTTATCTTTAGAGTTAACTATAAAATGATGATGTAAAAGGCATATTAAAAAATAATTCTGAGTCCAAACTGCAGGCATTTAGTCCATAAACTGGACTAAGTTGGTAAAGTTCTTGTTTCTCCTTATCTTCCTAAAACGGGTTTTTATTTTGGCTTTAAAAACCAAAGTGCTGCAGTTGAAATAGGATGAATATAAGCTCTTAAAGCTAAATGAAATGAATAGTCATGCAAAAGCAAAAAAGGAATTTTTCATGAGTCCCTGGAAACCAGCAAAAGTGCATCAGAACTGTTGTTTTCAATAATAAGCTTTATTACTCGGTTAAAATATTCCATACGAGAAGCCTTCTATGCCTTGGGTGTCTCTGTAAGGAAAATTAAAACAGAGCACACAGCACTGGGGCCAATTTGTTTCCAAGGAAGTCAATTATTAATATAGTATTTAGTATTTAATGAACTCAGCCTATGTATGTGAAATGCTGCAAAGAGATCTTCATACCAGCTGAGAACAGGTGTGGATACAAGCTTTGCCCGTATGTTTACCAGCTGATTAGTACCCATTAACAATGATAATAATCTAATAAAAATGACTTTATATTCAGTGAAAGCAGAAGCACCCCTGTGGGTTAGGAAATGGTTTTTATCTCTTTTGCCAGGCCAGAGATATGATGGAAGCAACAAGAACCCAAGGCATCCTAAATATTCTTAGTTTCTAAGCACAGGCTTTCTCCCACCATCCCTGTCTCCAAAAGGGAGACATGCCCCATAGAGTCAGAATGGGTGGATTCTTTTTATAGATTCAAGAGAAAGACAAAGACTTTACTACTTAGTGGTATCTTTTCTGGCAAGAGAAGCCAGCATCCAAGCCTTAGTAAATAAATGATACTACTCCATCTGCCTTGAAGACAAGGCAAAGCTGTGAGTGCCTTAGTGACCACTCTACATCTTGGGGACTTCAGGGGCCTCTGAATGGTCATCAAGAAAACTATGAGCCTTCTTTGACCAAGAATCATGTTCCTCTATTCTCAACCAAACTCCTAGAGGAAATTTAGGGCCAAAGTGTGCATACAGGTGATTCAGGCACCAATGCATTTGACCTGCAGTTTCCAAGGCTTGGTATACCACACAATGGAGCATGTATTATTAATTTCATTAACTTCCTTCTAAAGCACTGATAGAAACATACTAGGAAAAAAGGAAGTTGGGAGCATAGTTACAGTTTTATTAATTTTACTAGTGACAGATTTCCTGTGGGCATTTGGACTGTAGGGAGAAGGCATAGGAAAAAAGGCAGGAGGGTTCCAAGAACTAAGATTTTTATGGAAAGTGAAGAAGAAGCAGCAACTCTCACCGATGTGCTTTGCAGTCCTGAGACTGGGTAAGGGTGGTGATAGTATTGTTCTCTTGGACCATCCTTTGATGGAGGTGGGAGGTGATACAGGAAACACCCACAAAGGAAGAGGTCAGAATGTCACCTCCTGTTCCAGGAAGCCTTGCAAGGACCTCAAGGACTGCAACTCATTCTCTTTAAAAGAATCTCCCTTTGATTAGCTTTCCCATACACTGTTCATTGACTTGTGCTGAATCTCTGAGTCTAGGCTGGCAAAGAAACATTGCTATTACACCTATTAAGAAAAAAAAAAGAAAAAGAAAAAAGAAAGCCATGACTGGTGGATTCTAACATTTCACTGAAACCTTTTGTTCCAGCCAGCACATTTGAAGACACTATAGATCAGACAACAAAAAATAAAAATCTCAGACTGTATGACATGGTTGCTTTTGAAAAAACATACTTCAGAACAGAACACATGACTTCTGGTGCCTGTGTGTGCATTCTTTCTATTTAGCCCCGAGGAAATGAAGGGAAACTGAGCTAACATTTCTGAGTTAGCTAACAAACTCCACTTGATCCCAGGACAGAGGCCAGAACCAGAACAAGGGCAAAATCAGGAGGATGTTCAAATTTCCAGTGTCTCAGGATACCTAGTTAGTCTTTATCTTCTCTGGATAAAAAGTAAAATTACAATAACCCTAGCACTCATAAGGCAGAGGCAAGCAGGACTCATGAGTCTGAGGCTAGCTTGACTTACATAGTGAGTTCTCGGTTACTTAGGGCTATACAACAAGAACCTTTTAAAAAAAAAGAAGATAAATAAAATTCCAATGAGACCTATAGCAAGACACCCCCCTCCAAAGAGAAAACAATACCACTTTAAAAAGAATAGTTTTTTTCTTGTTAAGGAAAACCCAAAATCAGTATTAGGATTTAGTATAAAGGGATTGAGTCTAGGATGTATAAGGATTTTGTTTTGTTTTTTGTGTTTTTAAAGAAACCAATGTAAACAAGTTTATATATATATATAGTTTTATGTGTGCGTATATATATGTATATATATACATATATATATAATGAGAGTTTTGTAAACAGTCTATTGGGAGGAATAAGCAAAGGCTGTGCTATAAAGTATCCTTGGCATGTTGAATTGATAATTCCACTACTGTGTGAGAAGCCAGAGAAGGGGCAGGAATAAACAGCAGCCTTTCAGGTGCTCAGAACTCATCAGGGAAACAAGGGGAGCATAAGGTTCTGTATCTCAGTACTCTGCACTGGACAGCTAAGACACAGCATTCAACCACAGGGTTCATACTCTGATACTGGTTCTGTACACAAGGCCTACCCACCCCAGGCTATGCCATGGTTAGTTCCTAAGGGCATGCCCTGATTGTAAGCCTAAGTTTTCTTGGGAAGCCACGAAATTTCTCCAAGCCTGATGGCCTTCTCCTCAGCTGTGCCATTCCCCACTGCTTTTCCCTGCTGTCACCATGCAAGGTCTATATTGCTAATACGGAAAGCTGATGCTCGGCCTTTGTGGTATGCAGTTACCATCTCTGCATACTTAAACTCTGACATTTCTGCTCACTTTTATAGTTTCCAGTAAGTGCCTACTTTTTCATCCTTAGGCACCAGGCAATCCTAAGAAGGACAATGGAAGAGCTATGATAGACTTTGGAAAGTTCTGTGCACATTCAAAAACAGCATTAGAGTTAGCCTGTGATTTTATATTTTTATGTAAAATAATTTGACTTCAAAACTTAATAGAAGATGGGCCCATGACTCCTCAAGAGCCAAAAGTAATTGTAAAAAGGCATAGCTTTAAGAGGCAGTTTCATCTTTGACTGGAAGGTAACGAAAGCTGCCACTGGGATCAACAGAGGATCCTGGTTGAGTTTTCCCTTGCTTCCAGCCTGTAATCACAACCCAGTGAAATTTAGAAGCCAGCTATAGATTTATCTGACCACCTGATAAGCAGCTCTATGTCCAGACCACAAATCCAAAAGAGCAGCAAGGGATTTCTTGGAGATGCTCTCAAAGAGAGGGGAAGGGAGTTTATATCAAACACCCAGCAGTAAGGCATTTTAAGATGTTCTTTACCATGTTTCTTGGCCATAATTTGATATTCCTTGCTAGCTCCCATAGAAGATTTCCCCTCTATTCTTTAATTTCATGCTGCCCAGGCTCTTGATAGGTTCTATTTCCTTCAATTTTGCATTTTCCAAGCCTAATTCTCCATAGAGAGAAATGGTGGGTCAAAACCAACAAACATAAAACAATTTCTATTTCTCTAGAATGAATCTATGGGGTAAGAGAGGAGATGATTTTCACATCTATGCTAAACGAGGGCTGTGTTATTCTCATCCTCTACAGACCATAGGATTGAAGTCCACAAAACTTCAAATTCTATTTGCATAAATAGGTAAAATGCAATGCAAAATCACATGACTCCAAGTCATGGCTACCTCTAGACCCCACAAGCTGTCAGGGGCTCCTATATACTTGAGCTAAGGTACAGAAGGGAATGATATTATGGAACTACAGTCCTAATTGCAAAGGAGGTAATAAATTTGGGCCACAGTAAGTTTAGACATCTTAATTTGATTTAGCTACCAAATTTCCAGAAAATAACATATTTGTAAAATAGATATAATCAGAAAATAAAGAATTAGGTTAAAAAAGAAAAAGACTTCTCATGTAGAATTTATGTAAAATTTTCTTGCTACTCTGGACTCATTCTGTCAGCACAGGCTCTGTGAAGTAGAGGAGAAAAAAATCTTAAATCTTAACAATAACATGCACGTGCCTTGAAAGAGATGAAGCAGAAGATTAAGCACGAAACAGAGATATTTTATTGCCCTAAGGCATTACTCATTTTCCTGACACATTATGTTTTTAATTAAAATTGCATGTGAGTTAATTAAAATGTTCATTCGGATACCTTTTTTTTTTTTTTTTAATTCCTACTTACACAGCCTTGTTTCTCCTTTACCTTTATGTGAAAACTCGGTTCCATTTTAATCCTATTTCTTTTACTGGCTACAAATTTAGGAAATAATTTATATATTAAACTAACTAAAATAAAATAAATTAATTTAAAAACTAATCCTCAAATGACCTCAGAAAACAGAAGATGGAGAGTCTGGTCTCCCTGACGTTTCAACCCAAAACTTATGCAATTGACATCAAGGAAAAATGTTTACTAAAAAACAGATTTTAAGGTCACATGATTCTTCTTGCAATAGACATGTTTACTCATCCACAGTCCCTTGTTTTGGAAAGGATTAGTACTTCAGACAACTTGATTATGTAATGTCACCTTTTTCTGATTAGACTGACTGATTAGGCTGTTAGTAGACACTTATTTAGTGCAATTTGAAAATGGATGAACTGACTAGGAGGGACGGGAGGGGGAAGGGAGTTTGAACAAAGAGATACATGGATAAATAATATGACTTTATTCATAATAAAAAAAAGAAAGTGGATGAACAGAGCCCTGGGAGAATATCTCTTAAAAATGCTGATGTAGAGACACAGAGAACCTGGTTATTGGGGATCAATACTAGATCTGTGGGTGCAGCTGGACTGGATGGGAGGTCCAGCTACCTCATTAGCCAATAGAGGCAGTTGTTTAAGAAAAGGAGTGTCCTGTGTAGGCAACACTAATGACACTTAGGTTTTGCTGTTGTTAAGTACATGAAGTTGGGAGGGACTTTATTAGAGGAAAATGATGGGAGTCAGGCTTAGGAAATTGGGGAAAGATATAATCAAATCTCATTATATAGATGTGTGAAATTTCAAAAGTGGAGAAGAAAGAGCAGGAGGAGGGGAGAAGCACACTTAATGGGTGGTCACGTGGGTGATGGAACCTCAGTGGGGAACCTCCAATTTCAGCTATTTCCCATGGGTTCTAAGTCCTTACCACACCTCAGAAACAGCCAGTTCTTTTTCAGTTACCTAAAATTTGAATAATTTTAAATAACAAGTTGTCATCAAACAATCATGCTTCCAAAATCTCCATGTGGTAAGAGAATCTAAAACTAGTTGAAGAAAATGTACCAGAGAATCTTCAACATACTGTGGGTATAAATGGCCATGAATGTTTTTTTTTAATACCACCTCAGAAGAGGATACAACAAAGGCAAAAGTAGACAAATGAGGTTATATCAAACTAAGAAAATCCTGCACAAGTTTACTCTTCTTTGTAATTAGAATCATGATGAAAGACAGACAACTTCTTCTGCCTAACTCCCTATAGAGTGAATGTTAGCTCTGATAAGGCCTGGTGTGATCTTTGGCTACATCTTACCTTTTTGTGCAAACAAATTTTAAAGCTTTTTAGATGTCAGTGCTTTGGTTAGTTTTATGTCAGCTTGACATAGCTAGAGTCTTTGGGAAGAAGAACTGCAAATTGAACAAACACTGCCACAAGATTGGCCTATAGAAAAATCAGTTGAGCATTTCCTGATTAGTGATTGCTGTCAGAGGGCTCAGCCCGCCGTAAGTGGTCCTATATTTTTGCAGTTGTTTCTGTGTTGGATAAGAAAATAGGATGAGCAAACTACACAGATCACATCAGTAAAAATTCTTCCTCTATGACCTCTGCTTCAGCTCTTTCTTTCAAGTTTCTGCGCTATTTGAGTTCTTACCCTGACTTCCTTCAGTGCTGAACAGTTTCCTGGACATGTAAGATGAAATAAATCCCATTCTTCTCCAGTTGCTTTTGGTCATGTTTTTATCACAGCAATAGAAACCTAAGATAGCTTGGTGGATGACAATCTTTCATTCTGTATAATGAACAGATAAACCCCCCCAAAATGGATAAAAACACCTGTAAGCTATGAATACGACATAACATGGAACAATATCCAAAACATTTAAAGAACTCACAAGATTCAGCAGCAAGAAATAGAAATCTTACTTTATATGGTGATAATGATCTGGACAGGCATTTCATGAAAGAAGATATGCCATTGGCTAACAATAACATAAAAATGTTTAATACTATTATCATCAGGGAAAGCCAAGTATAAAAGTTAAAATGAGGTATCGGTTCTGAAGAAGAACTGGCTGTTTATGAGGCATAGTAAGAACTTAGAACTCATGGGAAATACTTAGCTAAAACTGGAGGTTCCCAATCAAGGTTCAGTGAGAATGGCAATGGTGATAACGATGGGTACTGATGAGATAAGAAGGCTGTTCCTGTACCATATTGGTGGAATATAAATTTCTGTCATCATTACAGAGAACAGTAGGAATGCTCCTCAGAAAATGGCAAATAGAGCTAACTACCACAAGATCTGACATGAGTATAAAGGGAGTGGCAACATTCTCCTGTGTGTTTATTATGGCACTGTTAAAAACAGCCAAAATGTAACTTATCTGAGGTTTCTGGAATGAATGGATATATAGATTGTGATGTAAATACATAATGACCATTATTAATCCTTAGAAAATGAAACCCTTTCATGGAGGGAGTATGGATAGAATTATACAGTGAAATAAGCTAGACAAGAGATTTTCCTTATTTGCTTCCCTGGGCAATGATTTCTTTTCATTTGTTTTATTTTGTTGTTGTTATTGAGACAGGATTTCTTGTGTAGACCAGGTTGGTCTCAAACTCACAGAGAGACACCTGCCTCTGCCTCCAAAGTGCAATTAATGGCATGTGTCCTGCCCCACGACCAGGCCTCAATGGATTCTCCAGCATCGTGTTTATTCTTCCAGGTCACTGGGTTTCTCAGTGACCATGTTAAACCAGTGTCAAGAATGATAGAAATTGCTGAGCCAAGATTTCAACAACAATAAAAAAGAAAGTTTTAGGTATTTTGATATAGAAACAGAAACCAGATTAATATAAATATTAAAATTTAGAAATAGCCAAATACATGTCTGCTGCAGTTGAATCATGACAGAAAAGAACTTAGCCAGCAAAGGAAAAGCTAAGGTTAAGGAGACCAAAAGAGAACTCTGGAAAACAGCCAGGAAGAAACTGTGACCTTGTCCAGCTCAGAGAGTCAAAACAGTAACCCAGAGAGAAGGCTGAAGCAAACTGCAACTTCAACCCCAGTTCCTGAGAGGAGATGAGGGTCTCCACACTACAAGGAAGAGGTGGGAAAAGCACCTTTAGCTCCCATCAGAACACCTTCAGTTCTAAATGTATGAAAATTCCAGTCTTCATGGATTTTAAATCTGATTCAAAGGGCAGGCTAGCCCAAGAAAAGCAGGGAAGTTACTCTTGATCCATGGTACTACAAGTTTCTCTTCATGCTACCAGAAGAGAAAACTAAGCACAACACAACTTCAAACCTGTCATCTACAGTGGTGACCTGCCTGCATGATATCCTGTGCAATAGTGGCATAAAAGTTGTGGGAATAACCAACCACTCTTTGATCAGATTTAAGGCCCAGACCTGGCACTTATTAGGTGGCTAAGAACCTGAAACTAGGTAAGTGTGGACCTAGAAGAAAAGCAAATACTATTACTTAGTTAAAGGACTATAGCAACAAAATGACTTCTTATGGCATTCTGCTATACTCATAGATTAGGGTCTTGCTCAGCCATTATCAGGGAAATTTCCCTCTCTAGTACATGGGAACAAATACAGAAACCCACAAATGGACAATGCACAGAGAGAGACCTTCAAACATTCAGTCCTAAGTGGAATGTCTTTATCAAATCCCTCCCCTTGACTCAGGAAACTACACAGAGTAGGAGGAGGAGGAAATATTGTACTATTATAAAGAAGATGGATGACACTAAGATAGAGACCACAGGACTGACATGTGTGAGCTCACAGAGATGTGGCAGCATGCACAGCGCCTACACAGGTCCAAGGCAGTCAAGGATACAAACACTGAAAGGAGGAAGTAGACAACTAAGTCTCTCTCTCCAATTGGCAGCTGCTCACAAAAGAAGAATTAGTTGTTTGCAATGGACTTTTATTGGCTATTTAAACCACACTTAATGGAGGGCCCATCATAGCACAAAACAAAGTCAACGATATTTCTGTTAATTTTTGGAGGGGGGCTTATGCTTTGTTTAAGCTTCCCCACTTACTAATCCTAGTCTTTTTCTTACCTATTATGCTTTGTGATTTGGGAGGGAATGTTTGCTTTGTTTTCTCTCTTTGTATTCTTGTAGTTTTTGTTTGTTTTGTTTTACTTAGGGCCTATTTGTTTTCTGGAGAGTAAAAGAAAGCATGTAGTTGAAAGGGAGCGTAGGTAGAAGATTCATCATCCATGGAGAAGACATTCTGTAGGTTCCCTAGTATGCACAAGTAATATTTAAACTTGTATTTCTGATGTGATGGACTTGGAAATCTCTAGGATCTATGGATGGTGTGTAGAAACCTGAGGGTTGTGGCTTACAACTTGAATTTCTGTAGGTCAGCCTCATAAGTACTGGTCCCTGTGACCACAGAAAATCTATCAATGACTTGTGAGTCTGGGACCTGAAAATCCTCAGGCATATAGACTGATGTCTTTTTTTTCCCTGAGTTTCATAACCTTGTAATCATAGCTCCTAGTGTCCCAAAGTCCATTGATGCTATATTTATCCTTTGGCATCTGGAGAAGACACCCAAAGACAGAGAAACCTTGTCACTCATGCTGCAAGAAACAGCATTATCATGGGGCCTACAGAAGGTTTATTCTACATCCTACAACAATAAGTTAATTGTCATTTATACCTCAGTCTTCATTATCATTTGAGATCATGCTATATATAGGACTTGGGATGAGTCCATCTAATCCTGTGGTTAAGCAACGACGGCTGTTGCTTCTTCAAATCCAAGCACCTTCTGCCTACATTAATTCCAAAGGACCTAAGGAGCAAGGAGCAACTCTTCACATCCTGTGACACACTACTGTGGCTGTTGACATCACAATAGATTCTGTCACTTACTACATGGGGCCAGCTAGCAGTTCTCTCTATATTTCATGCTACCAAGACTACAGAAGCTGCTGCCACACACCACAGGTCCATTGAGACTCAAATCCATGGAACCTGAATACATGCAAGTTCAGAAGCCTATATGCACTGCACAGTCACCCTGTTTCTTTCATGAATGAATGAAATCTGGATGACTGGCGCACCCAGACTATGCATAAATAGCAGCCAAAGAGAGTACAGCAAGGTGGCACATTTATACTTACCTATAAAAAGAGACCAAGAATCTACACAAGTAATATCCTATACCACACCAAAGCGAAAAGGTTTTGTATAAAAGCTATACCCCCAAAATGGAAGCAAGTGATCTCCTAATGAATACATAGGCATTTGGGAATATAGGAAACATTCAAAGAAACATACCTCCTCCAAAAGAGCAAAATAATTTTCCATACATAATCTCAGGTTAAAGAAAATACATAAACTGACTAAAAAGAAAATTCAAAGTAAAAATCCTGAGAAAGTCACTGAAGTGCAGGAGGATACAGATAAACCCACCAAAAAAAGTGGTGGAAAAAAAAGAATCAGGGTGTGAATGAGAAATCCACCAAATATAAGGAAGTCATATTTTTTAGGAAAACATCAATAAGAATCTTGAGACTAAAAACACCTGTCAGTGAAATATATCATGCTTTAGGCCATAAAAGAAATTTAGAAAACACAAAAGCATAAAAAATAATTTATTGTGGAATTATTTATTCCAGCTCAAGGTGGAATAAAGTTAGGAATCAATAGCAAGAGAAACTATATAAATCAACAACATAAATAATAATAAAAATATACAAAGATAATAGAAATTAGCCAATACTCATGTTCTTCAATACATGATGTGTGATTTGGAATCATTTAGAGTAAGAGAGAGGGGTTAAAATTTTTATTGCTGTAACATAAATCCTGAGGAAAAAAATTGAAGGAGAAAGTGTTTGTTTTGCTTCTGGGCTGTGCACAGCTGCTTAACCACATCCAGCCAGCAAGCAGAGACAGGAAGGAACAGGGTTGGGAGAGTACATAGACTTTAAGATCCTACCCATCAGTTAGTCGCACTTGGCATATTTCTACCTAACATTGTATTTGTTCACTAATGAGAACAGATCCCCCACGATCTAGTTACTTTTTGAAAGCCTTTAACACATATAACCCTAAAAGCCACAGTAATAGAATGGACGTTCATTGTGTTACATGACAAGCTAAAAATGTTGATTTCAACACAGAGAAAAGTGGCCAGGAAAAGGAGAGGGAGGGACAGAGGGAGGAAGCAGAAGGGTGGGAAAGGATCACCAAGCAGAGTCTCTCAAGATTCAACCCAAGCTGGACAGCTCTGTGCTGGGGAGCTCAATTGTGCTCTGTCACTTCTGATAGAAGCCAAAACAAACACTTTCTTCTTCCAGTTGCTTTTTTTCCCACAGATCATCTTTGCAATGGAATGCTAACATAAGAGTTTTCAAAGATCAGATAGGAAGTTTATATAGAACCGTAGAAGAGTCACTTGAAGAGTAGAGAATGAACAAAACAATAAAGCAAAGGAGACAGAAATACTGATCATATCTCTCCTCCCCTCCCCATGCATGCCCCAGACTTGATGCGTACACAGGGTATACATGTAGCTTATTTTCATGCGATCAACTCATAAAAATAAAGAATCCACTGACAATAAAAATAAAACAAATCTACATATTTCTAAACACCCCAGAGAGAGACAATATTTTTACAAAATATTATAGAAATGCTTATAAAACTTAGGGTCTGATGCTCCATGAGTGGTAAAAGGTATGAGACTAAAACAAAAATTTTTCTACCATATGACAATCCCCCTGAGTAGTATATGGGTGTCATTGGGGGTCTCTTTTCTTTTCTTTTTTTCTCCTACTTCCAGTGCTTCAGTTCTCCAATAACAACTCAGTGCATGTGAGAAATCAATGTCCCAGCAGCTGCCTGGCTGATATTTTTTTTTCACCTTTCTCTGTCACCTGGATAAGACTCACTACACTTTTCTTCCTAAATCAGATTTCTAAAATGTCCTTTGAGAAGGTATGATGGCCACTCAGTTCTGATTCTGTTCTATAGCTGCATATACTTCCTGAAATCCATAAGTCACTAATCCTCCAAGATCAGAGTTTCCTTTGTGGCTTAAGTTCCATGGTTTTACTATAACCCAACCCCTCATGATAAAACCATACTCAGTTAAGACTGAATCCATGTCTCTGCCTCTCTATGACATAAACATGGGAGGATATAACTGAAAAAAAATAACTTACAAGTTCTTTGCTTTCCCTCTAAATTTATGATCATAAACTTTATTTAGGTTTTTGCTTTAATGATGTTGCCTGTATGTCATTTTTCTTATTGACAGATATGAAAACTGATAGTACTTAGTAGACACCAGTTTGCTGAGCCTGTGCCTACAACCCCCTTTGAAGTCAGCATCTATCAGTGTGCAGCTGTGACTCACTGCATTCAAATCATTTCAAGTTTAAACTCAGTGTTCTATTGTAATCCCTGTAACCTTGACTGCCAGCAGTTAGTCAAGGCAAGATCATCTTCCTTTGCATTTCGAATTTACCATTGTCTTCCTGAACATCATTCTTTCTTGGTTTTTTCCCTCATTTTCTTTCTTTATTGTCTTCCTTAGTGTGTTGTTTCTTCTCCTCTTAGTGACAGGACATTCCACAATATAGTTCTTTGTCTTCTCTTGTATCTATCAATAATCTCAACCCTGGTGACACCACTGAATCTCAACATTCCATAAGCAATTCCCTGGATAACTTCCAAATGTATTATCTTAGCTAAGACATCTGAAGTTATTTGCCTACTTGACATCTCCATGTGGATGTTCATTGGAAATTTAACTTCCTGGATTTCCTTAGTAGACTGCTTTATCCACAGCATTCTCAGACATAATGAAGAATGGTTCTGTTTGTCCTGTTTCTCAGCCTAGAGCCCTGGAGGTATTTGGTGTCTCTTTTTATATCTCTTTCATATGATAGCAATTGGTGTTTTATAAGATTCCATCAACTTTACAACTTAAAACATATATATGTAGCATCTGAGGACTTTTGCTATGTCTGCTGGCACCATCTCTGTTAAATGAGCTAGCTCTCATTTATAACAGAGTGGCAGCAAGAGCAGGTCTTCCTAAACATAAGTCAACATCACTGACTAGCAAAACTAAACCTACCACGTTCAGAGCAAAAACCAAACGTGGTAAAATGTTTGACTAGGATTTAAAAGCTTGTTCAGTCGTAGTATCCGAATGTTTTGTTACCTGATTCTCTAGAGCACTCCAAGAACATCCATTGTCCCATTAGCCCCCTTTTAAATAGATTTATGCAGTTGTTACCTTACCACATTTAATTTATTGTCTGAACATCACACTTATAAGGTCTACCTTGTTTGTCTATTTGAAACCACAGTCTTCCTTATCCCGATTCTCCTTAGTCTGATCACTTCTGATTTAAATAGTTTATCATTTGATAATATATATATATATCATAATTTAATTTTTCTTGTTTATTCATTATGTGCCATTCCATTCTTTGCCTTCCACATGGGTATGTTTTCTAAAATATTTAAGAATTTTCTGCGTTTTGAATTAATAGTTCCAAGAAACTAGAATAATATGATTGGCATCAAATAAGCAGCCAGAATTTGTTGAAAGTACAAACAAAATATCCTAGGCTGAGAAGACAGATCAAAGACTGGACAGCGGGAGGTAGCTGTGTCTTGAACTAACACTGTTGAACATGAGAGGGGGCTAAAAATTCTGAATAATAAGGATAGCAAATCTTCCACATTTAAGCTGTGACCAGAGTAAGGCAAGAATGTACACAGCTGGATAAATAAAAGTGACAGAAAGGACAGCTGCTTGAGAGTTTGGATCCCAAATCCTACCAGAGCCTGTATGTTTGTTCCAACCAAGCACAGAGGAGAGATCCTGAACTCTGAGTGTACTCATAAAAGGCACAGAGCCCATGTCTTCCAAGGAAACCCCAAACTGATATTGAAATGGAGACCACACTTGAAATAGCCTAAACCAACCTGGAAAATTAACCAGAAAACTACAATCTACAAAACATGCCCTGTAAGAAAAACTCAGAACCCTTTAAAGGAACACAACAATTCTACATAACCAAAGGCAGACAGCAGCTTCCATGTACATTTTAGAATTGCTCTATTTTTTTGAAAATGTGCCATGGAATAATCCTTTTGTATACTGTTCAGATGTTTTGCTCTTATTAATAAAGAGCTTACTGGCCAATACCTAGGCAGGTAGAGGTTAGGTGGTATTTATGAATGAAAAGAGAGGATGAGGAAGAGGAGAATGGAGTAGCCAGCTAGAGCAGAGGAAGTAGAAGATAAATGTGTCATGCTAAAAAAAGGTAGTGTCACATAAGTAGAGCATAGATAAGAAATGTGGGTTAATTTAAGATATAAGAACTACCTAGTTACAAGCCTAAGCTATTGGCCAAACATTTATAATTATTATTGAGTCTCAATGTATTTAAATGGGAGCAGGCTGTCAGGACAAATCTTACTGGCCGGACATAAAGGACTACCTACAAAAATGTCCTGGAATCTTGATAGAGATTTTATGGAATCTCCATAGGATGTGACTCTTGTAGAAATTTTCATAGTATTAATTCTTCCCATCTTATGTGGGAAGTGCTTTCATTTACTGTATTTTCATCCATTTATTTCATCTATATTCTATGGTTTCAGTGTACAGGGTTTACATTTGCTTAGTTAGTTTTTAGTATTTTCAAACTGTGAAGAAAGATTTCTATACCCTTTCTTTCTCTTTCTCTTATTAGAAAATAAACAGGCAAATAAAAACAATCAGTATTTTAAAAAGAGAAAAGTCACAAGAAGCACACACATAGGAAATAAAATTCATAAATATACAAAATTGAAAATCATAAATACGTAATATAATTGTGTAAATATAAATACATAAAATCTCAAAAATCAATAAGATAAAAAGAAGTGCCTGGAGCAAAATAAGACAAAATGTCTACAAAATTTTCTGAGTTTGTTTTCTGCTGGACATGGGGTATACCGTGAAGTGTTGTTTGTTTGCTCAGTGAGACACTATTGAATAAAGCTAATTTTTCCATTTTAATTGGATATTAGAAAGAGATAGATTTTGGGTTATGGATGAAGTCCTGTGTCCACTTCTCTCTGTAAGCACTTGGACCACATCTGGCTTGGACCTGTGCAGGCTCTGAGTATGCTGCTAGAGTCTCTGTGTGTTCAGCTATGTGTGTGGTGCCACAGACTCTAAAAGTTCAACCAATTCTTATACTTTGTCTCAGTGCTCTTGAAGGAATCACTCCCCTTGCTTCCAAACTATAGCAATAAAAACAATACAGTATTAGCATAAAGTCAGAAACAAAGATTAATGGAACAGAACAGAAAACTTAGAAAAAAATCTCAAGCATATATGCTGAACTAGTTTTCATCAAAATCACCAAGAAAACATGGTGGGAAAAGTTCAGTTTCTGCAACACACAGTGTTAGAAAATTTGGGTATCTACAAACAACAGAATGAAAAAAGATTGTATCATCCCCATCTATAAACATCAATCTAAAATAGACTAAAGACCTAAATGTAAGACTTGAAACCATGAACCCCTAGGAGAAAGCACCAAGAAAAATGCCCTTCATATTGACATTAACAATTTTCTCTTTTTCTTTTCTGTGTGTCACACAAAACCCTGAAGTGACAAGAGCAAAACTAAACAAATGAGACCTCATCAAACTGAGAAGTTCTTCACAGCAAAAAAAAAACAGGTGACAGAGCATCCCATGGACTGGAGGGAAAAATTTACCCACAATGCCTCTGGTGAAGGGCTATTAGTGAAGCACACAAAGATCTTATAGGACTCCATAGCAAAAGGTCACACAACCCGACTTTGAAGGTGGATAAATGAGCTGAATAGGCATTTTGGCCAAGAAGATTAACAAATGGCTCAAAATCACTTACACAAAGGAAATGCAAACCAAAACTATGATGAGACATTGCCTCACTCCCTCAGGACAATAGTAAGAAGTCAGTGTAGTTAAAGGTGTGGAGCTTAGCAAACCTTAGCAGACTCTTCACTGTGAAAATTTGTAGAAATTCATCAACATTATTAAATAGAAGTGTTCTATGACTCAGAAGTTTCTCTAAAAATGGGAACTGAAGGAAATAAAATAAGATAGGTATATTTTCACCTTCATTGTAGTTATCAGTCACAATAGACAAGATATGTATAAGGCTAATGTTCATTGACAGAATGTTTTTATTTATAAATCATATATATATAAAGATACATAGACACATGTTCATCACTCTTCCTTTGAAAAGGAAGCAATATTATTTTTGAAAAGATTTATAACTTGGTGGATATATGTTAAACATAAAATGAAAAACAGCATAAAATACATATAGAATTATAAAAAATATTGAATAAATAAAAACAGAGAAAAAATAGTAGTTACCAAGGAAAGAGTGAGAAAATAGAGAAAGCAGATGAAATGTAGAAATAGTTATGTATAAACAAGTCTGAAGATCTAATGAGCAGCATTAAAATTATAGATAATATTATGATAATGTCCACTAAGTTTTAGACAGATTTTAGCTATTCTTTCTATGTATATGTGTAAAAATTAACTATGAGAGGTGATGGGCAGAATAATTTGTTTGACTATAGCAATCATTTTATTATATATGTATATCTAATTACACTGTATATCTTAGTTTTACATGATAAGAAGGAGTGTAATGACTAAAGCTGAATATTGTCATATTTTCAACATTCTTTGTATAACCAAAATAAGAAAATATCATACATGTAAAGAAAAAAAAAAAAACTCAACCAGGGGAAAAAAAATCAGCGTGTTCAAGGTATTATGTGTGCAATAGAAAATCTGACTTGTGCTTTCTTTGGTACATTCCCTCCATCAGGTATGTCAAAGCATTCTTCCATATCCATGATTCTCAGAGTCCACACAGCATAACTCTCTCATCTTCTTCTTCCTCTCTCTTCCATAAAGTTTACCTAAACTTTTATAATATTACTTGTTATCTTAATTATTTTACCTATGACTATTCACCTTTTAACTAGTTTATATAATAATACAATGTATCATATCTAGAAACTTCTTTTCCCCTTAGCACCCTATGAGACTTCACTGGGCCATATCATCTTACCTTAATATAAATTAAAGCAATATTAGTAGACAAGGTAGCTGAGTGGAAAAATATCATGTTCAGTGTTGGAAGTCATGGAGAAACCAACAACAAATATGATGAAACCTCATCGAGCTGTGTTTCTGAGTAATAAAATCATTATGATCATGTAGACACAATCCATGATCAAGGATGCAGACAATGAAACTGATGGGAGACGGAAGTGCTGGCTGTGCTGGGTTACCTCACCTTCTGATGTCCTTGAGACCAACCTGGGATGACCTCAACTAAGGGTTGATGTGGGTATAAGGTTTAAGGAGCAGTAATCTGACAGAAATAAATCAGTATTAAAGGGAGAGAGGGAAGGAGGAACAAGAAAGGGAGAAAAGAGAGAGGAGGAGGATTCTTTAGTAGGTAAATATTGCTCTTTGTTTTGGTTTGGTTTGAAACCTCCTGGATGTAGTGTAGAGAGCTCAGGACATTTTAGTTTAACCTTTGGACTCAATCTTTGGAAAAAATCACTTTATTTAGAAATACAGGTTGCTATAACTAAACATTTACTGTTTGGCTTAAGTTAAAATATGTTAATGTATTTCTTTCACAGAATCAGATAACTACCTAATTTTGCAGGAAAAAATTGCTAATGTTTCTTCATTTCTTTAAGAATGATTTAAACACAGCAGGCATCTCACCTCAGAAATAGCAAGGCATTATTTAATTTAAAAATGCTTTAGTGTGACATTTTGGGCATTTTGAAAAGTGCATAAAAGATAAGGTTACCTGACGGTAAGGCTGCTTCACAGTATCATTACACTGATAACAACCAGGGCCATTTCATTTGCATGAAGCCATTTGATTATAGCATTGGGAATCAAGTGATATTGTGTTTGGAACCATTTGTTTGTGCTATTTATTTTATCATAATACATATTTATTGGTATTTTATTCACAATGTAAGTCACATGTTAATAACAGTTTAAAGGCTGTAACAAGCCTTCTTACACATTTCATAACAAGTTCACGACTAATTCTGCAAGGTAAACATACCCACAAAAGGCTCCTAATTATATAGTATTACTGCCAGTGCTGAGCAAAGACCTATGTGATATAGTTGCCAAATTTAATCAACTACAGAATAATACAGTGAGTTACATTTCTATTAAAATAATGAATAAAGTTTTACCATAAAAATGTGTATTCTTAAAAACACATTATCTACTTTTTTTTTAATTTAGCACAGTATTCTGTATTCAATCTAGTGATTCAAAACTAGAAAGATGAACTCCATATTAACTTTAATAAAGATCTACTGCAGGGCTGGGAATATGGTATACATCCCATCCCCTCAAGAGTTAGGAACATACTACTGTGAGCCCAGGGAAAACAAAGGAAAGAGAGTCATTAATTCAGTGCCACTCTGGGACACATAGGAAGATACTATCTCTTTTTAAAAAGAAAGAAAAGGCTAATAAACAATAGGTATTTCAAGCTAGTGCAAGCATACTGCAATTGTATGTCAGAAATAAGACATTTAGAAACAACCCTGTGCTCTCAACAACCTACCTTCAATAAATTCATGCTATTCAGGTCCTGGATGCTGCAAGAAAGAGCTATGAAATGTCTGCTTCTTGCAAATTGCATCTATAGAAGTAACTTACCATGTGTAGATTAGTATATTAAGAAGAAAAAAATGTAGACACTTATCTAGAAATATATATAGTATTATTTATTACTCTGAGAGAGAGAGAGAGAGAGAGAGAGAGAGAGAGAGAGAGAGAGAGAGAGAGAGAAAGAGAATTATACATACATATTTAACACTTGGAGGCCTAGCCTGTAAGACTGCATTGTAAAGAAATATTGTAGAGAAACAAAAACATCTACCATCAATGTTGATGGAATTTGACACTATGAATGGATTGAAGTTACAAGAGGGAGCAGAAGGAGATTCTGGGATGTCTTGGCCTACTCCATTGTGAACTGTGTGACTCTCAAGAGAAACGGTCACAGCTTATTGCTGGTGCTTCCGATGAGGGTCCAGTGCTCCACTAATATCCAAACAGTAAGGCTAACTGCAATTTGATTTGAAGCCTTCAGATGAACTGACAGCAGGCTACTCCAGCTTTCTCCCTGCTTCCCCCACTTTTGGTATTGTGTTCCGGTATGGTGTTCATTTAAACTTCTTACTTGATGGGAGAGTATGGGAAGTGGGTTAAAGAAAAAGACACACTTGCATCCTGTAGAAAACTAGGGAAGCAGAGGCTGATAGGGATCACATTACTGCTGATGAATGAGCAGCCCTGTGTGCCCAGAAGCCACTGAAATCATTCACCTCTGTGTGCGGTGTGAACTTCCTGCCAGCAGTGTTCATAATTAATGAGAGGAAAAAGCAGCACATCGAGGGAAAGGCATTAGTGAAGTGGAAAAGTCTTTTCCTTTTTGGAGCTGGAATGGCCTGGAGGAGTCTCACTGTTTCAGCCAACTTTGGTGTCATGCCAAGCCAGAGGCACCGACCGCAGGCACACTTGGCTCCAGCTTTCCTTTGCTGCCCTCAGTGCCCCAGCGATACCCACCACCACTGCACAATCTGATGCCATACCAGAGAACAACAGCAATCCTTTTCCTTCCTCCTTTTTTGCTATTTTTAGATAATTTCAAATAACAACCTATTCCCCTCATTTATTATTCTTGATGAATAGCAAATTATTCTAATAGCATTGACTGTTCTATTCATTCATTATTTGAGGATGATTAGAAGTGAGTAGCTATTATGAAGCCTCACCAGTTCCAAAAATTAAACCTCAGAATGTTGTTTCCTGAGTAATTATCTCCATAGCGTCCTCTAATTCACACACACACACACACACACACACACACACACACACACACACACACACACACCTTGCTTTTTTTTGCTAGTGGCAGTCTGTTTTTACTTAATTCAGGATGCCTCTATTCAAAAGTTATCCTGAAAAGTTATGGATGATCATCTCAAATGTCATTTTCCCATACACACCAGAATTATGTTTAGGTTCAGTACCCACTTACAACCATGTTAGTTAAACCCATAGAATACTACATAAGACATGGCTTGCAGATGGCCACAGAGGAAATGCCAGGATAAATCACAGTGCTATTCTACCACTAAGATGCACATAGGGGTTTTTTTTAAGCTTTTTATTTTGTGTAAAGGTTTTGTTAAGCTCCCCAGACTGGCCTTGAACTTGTGACCCTCCTGCTTTGGCCTCTTGAGCATCTGAAACTACTAATTAGCAGTATTAGGCTCACACCTCTTCAATTACATTCCCAATAGCACCCAACTATACTGAAGCTTTAAAACTGAATCAGTTATTTTCTTCCAAATATAATGTCAGCTTTTCCACCATTAATATTTTGTTTTCTTTGGCCTGAAATAGACTTTCAGCTTCTCCACACTGTCTCTAGTCAAGTTTTCTTTTTCTGTGAGGACATTGTAAACCTCTATTTTATTCACTGACCTCAAAATTGTGATGTTTTTTCCATGACTGTGCACAGTTCTCAAGAAAGATTCTGTTCACTTTCCAGTGTCCCATGTAATGTGGCTTTTTACTTAGGTAATTCAGGGGGTCAAGGTTAGACAAATGAATGTTAAATTTATAAAACTAGCTACAAAAGAGGTTATTTTTGTAGTGATATCAAATGATGGTGTAACTCCAAAGCTCTGCCGATTAATAAAAGCAATACAATAATGACAAAATACAGAGAAATAAACTTTCATCAGAACTTGGAACCTAGGCAAAAGCTTCTAACAATGCAGGAATTATTCAGTTCAAAAAATTGTCCACTTTCTTCCTGAGAAGAAGGGGTTCTGTGACACTAACTCACCCTAAACCAGTTCTCAATGCCCATGACTTAATAGTAGACTTGGAACTTCTGGTATTCCCAATATGAGTATCAGTAAGAACAGAAAAGGGCTGAGAGAGCTGAGAATTGTTATCATTTGTTCTGACCAGTGTGGTTCAGAGGCTTGTATGTATCCTAAGTGCGACAGAACTCACATTAGTCTACAGTAGCAAATGAGTAGTGGGTGGGAAGGGCTTGGAAGCTGAGATTGGAGTATTGTTAAAAACATTTACAGGCAAATCTTTTAGTTGTAGCTGCCAGAAGAGAAAATAATATTTGAAACACACACACAGATCAACTAATAAAAGAGTTTAGAAGGAAAGGGTGGAACACAAGATAGTGTTTGAAAGAGATCTGAAGGGTCTGCGATGTTCTTGGAACTCAAGAAGGGCACACTCTGTGCAATGTTGTGTACGTGCTTGGAAAGGATCTGAAGAAGTTCAAAGTTTTCAGCTCTAACTAAGCTTGAATTTCACACTTGAAGGAAGTAAAGGGTGAGAAATATTTGTGAGCTGCCAGGGAATCAAAGGCATAGCCTAATAAACACAGAAGAGCCTGAAAGGGGAGTTTTGGTTATTTTTCTGAACTTTGATAGAAATTATTACCTGACCTCCAAGAATACTGAGTGAGAACAGGAACAATTACTTCAGTGGCAACATACGCCCAAGAATCTAACCTTACAAACAGCTATAAATTACAGGAGGAAGAATGAATCTCATGGAGAAAAAAGTATATATAGTAAATAAATATGCTATAGAAAATTTAATTGAATAACAAAACCAAAAGCTTGTTTTGAAAACATTAATTAATTTGAGAAATCTTTAAATAATCTATAGAATAAAAAAAGAGCTGTTTCAGTTACAATCAGGAATAAATGCAAAAGCCTTCTTTTGAACTTCTAGAAAGGAAACCTATTTCGAAAGAGCATAATAAATATTCTAAAGCAGAGGAATTAGATGAACTCAAAGGAAAAAATAAAAATGCAAGGTACTACAACTAACCCAAGAGGAATAGAGACATAGGACAGGCTAAAAGGTTGTGTGGGCAACAACAAGCAAACTCGGTGAAGAAGATGGGTAGAACTCTAGCAGCACAACATTTAACTGGAAATTTTACCAAATGTTTAAAGAAATACATACCAATTCTGCTTGAAGTCTTCCAAAAAATAAATGTGGGAAAACTTCTTAAATTACTATATGATATCAGTATTATTTCATATCAAAGCTGGATAAAGACAACATCAAAATAAACAAAAGTAAGTATAAGTATACCTTATAGACTTAAAAATCCGCAAACAAATAGTAGCAAGTCCAATCCAATTCCATATTTAAAAGGCTAAACACCTTGATGAACTGGTATTTGCCCTACAAAGTGGTTTATTTGTATGTATATGTATACACATATATACATTTTTTTCATTTTCAGTAGCTGAACAATACTGAAAAATAAAATTAAGGAGTGTATTTTCTGAATTTCGAATTTTAATTATAAACCTATAGTTATAATAAATCATAATTATAAAACAGTTTGAGATTGGTATAAGGACAGACATACACATTACAGGGGAACATAATATTGGTGTAAGGACATGCAGATAAGTGGACAATGTGATACCAGGGTAAGGACAGATATACAGATAAGTGGACAGTGTGATATCAGGGTAAGAATGAAAGACAGATGAATAGAATGGAATTTAAAGCTAGAAACAATATCCAAAAACTACAATCAGTTGGTTTCCATTGGGTATTATGGTATTTAATGGAGAAAGAACAAGCTGGTAAATTTTAATAGGAAATCTGATATCATTATACAGAAGAATAAATTTATAACATAAAAAGTAAGGAGTAGAAGTGATATATAGTATTTGAGCATAAAATGTTTTTTAAAAAAACCCAAACCTCTAAGGGTGTTATTACCTATCAAAGAACCAGAACTACAAGAATTCTTCAAAAAAATATAAATGTAAACCTGGGTTGTAACTATAACACCAAAGCCATAAAAAAATAAAAATCTGACAAATAAGATGTCATTAAAATTAAAACCTCTGTGCAAAGAATACTTTCAACATAAAAGACAATAATCAGAAAAAAACATTTGGGAATTATGTATCTGATAAGAGTTAATATCTTAAATATGAAAAAAATGATTTAAAGTATACAGTGAAATCAAGAAGAATACCATTTTTTAACATGTTCAAAAGACATGAATAGACTTCATTTTTCCAAAGAGTACATACAAGCGGCCAACAAGATAACTGTAATTTAAATGGTAGAACACACTAAGATACTGTTGATACCCACTAATTTGGCTATAGTTGGTAAAAGTGGAAGATCACAACTGTTAGCAGGGACATAAAGAAAGTGAATGCCTGGCATTGCTTCAGAAATGTAAAATATTGAGTTACTGTGGCAATCAGTTTTTCATTAAAACTTTAAATATAGTTAGTTTATAAACAATTCAACTGCTAACTTGTTACCCAAGAGTAAAAAGCCTCTCAAAACCCTGTGCACCAATATTCATAGTGTGTTACTCATAATGGTTGAAATATAAAGCAACTCAAAGATCCATCAGAGAAGCAAAACAAGGCAATTCTATAGAATGAGGTATAGCCGGAAGCATCAGTGGAGTGGAGTACTCACATATCAAAATCAAAGATGAGCCTTGAGCACACTACATACCCCAAGCGAACAGGAGGCACAAGATCAGGTATTTCAAGAGTCTATGTGTATGCAGTGTCCAGAACATTCAAGTGCATGATGACAGAAACTCATGACAGTGGTCAAACCTGAGGTTGTCTCTGAGATGGCATCTTCTTTCTGGGCCAATGGCAGTTTCCAGAATTAAACAGCAGTGATGTTGCAGGGCTTTGCATATACTGCAGTGCCATTTAAACAGTTCAAAATGGCCAAATCTTGTGAGTTTCATATGAAAACAAATAAATATGTAATAGAGTATTTTCAGAAATGGAAAATTTAAGTTGTGAATACTACTTAAATGCTGTCATATACTATAAAATTCATGTCTATAACAGCAAAAGTCAAACTATTGCATTTTATGTTTACATGCCATTAGCATATAAAATATAGTACTTATGTTTATCTTATTTCATATAGTTACATGTAAATTTATAAATTGTATGTATTAAAAGTCTAGTATAAAATTATTCTTCTTATGTTTTAAGTTGACATTTTTCATATAAGTTTTGAAAAATTAATTATTGCTATAAGAACAGAAATAATTAAATCTTTTTAGTCTGATAGATTTAAAATATTTTAGAATTATCACTTGTAATGAATAAAACAGGTTACTGTGTACTTGGCATAATGCTTAAAGTATTCATCTAAGTAATTTTTTTGCTCTATGGAAAATATCCTATGATAAATTTAATTTGAAATGATTATCACCAGAAATGGCATGTTTCAATCCCATTCTCTCAACTGAGATATTGAGCATATGACCACTATGAAGAAAAGCAGTTCTGATTGGCCATGAGATCAAAGAGAAACAAATACTCAGAAATTCTAGGACTACTATGGACTCAACCAACTGCGAATAGAAAATATTCACACTCAAAATCCCATTTGGTAGGGTATGTGCAGATCTTTCTCTCGTCAGTCCCTAAATGATGCAACTATTTACACATAGCATTTATATTGCCTTAAGGAGTCTAGACAGTGTAGAGATAACTGAAGTAATATGCATAGGTTCTATGTAGATTCAATGTTGTATAAAGGACATAAGTATTCTCAGATGTTGGTATTTATGTAGGGCTGTGGAATCCATACTCCATGAATACTGGGGGAAATTGTGTAGGATATGGATATATCTGCTTTTTGGAAGGTTTTCTATACACTCCAGTCTTATTCTGTTCATTGCAGTTTATCCATCATAACTTCCCATATTTATCCCACTCTGGAGAAACATTTTTCTTTCATTAATTGTTCAGATATGGATACTGAAAGAGTTCAATAACCTGACAATGTGCCATGCATGCTCCACATAGATTCATTTGCACACTGCTTGTATAATATTGTTATTTATTGTGAATGACCAGGCTGTTTTAACTTACCCAAGTCTTATTTCCTGAGCTGTAAATTCTTGTTACATCCACATCACAGTAATGTGTAGAGTACGTGAAATTAAATGTGCTAAGCATCAGTGTGCTGCTTTGTTCATAATGGGTGTTCAGCATGCTATTATTGGGGGAGGGGGATTTTGGTTACATTTTATTTGTGATAGCCTCTTGGGTGACTTATTCAGAAACTGACTGTGAACACTGTAAGACTGGAATCTCTGAAAGACTTCCTCTGTATGAGCATCATACTTAGGATAGATATGGCTTGGTCTCTTAGAAACACTAAGCACCTGAACTGTAAGCATCTGGACAAAGTGCTCCTCTCCTTACCAGCCTGGCTTTCTAGTAGCAGTAGTTGCACAGAAGTGTTCATCCTTGGTGGGCCATTCCCTAGAGTGGACAACTGCACGTTGGGGACTACATTTCCCAGTTACTAAGCCCATTTCTGCCCTTCTCTACCTGTGTGTCCCAGACAAAAGGCATCACGTTCCTGTTGATCTGTATCATCGATGCCTCGTCTAACTTTAAAGCTGAAGTAGTGAGAGTTTCTGCTAGTGGGAGGAATATGATAGAATGAGTTAATCTTTGAAGGGCATACTCTTCTCAAGGAGCAAAGATTCACAAAAATGTTCAGTGTTTTCACCACTGAAGTATTCAGCACTACATCCATTAACTGTGCTTTCGGGGCTCAGTAACATGCTACCACCCATTTTCTGTGGTGCTTTTGGGGACAGCCCTTCCTGATTTAGATTTTGTTTCTCATTTTTTTCACGTCTTACAGTTCGCCCTCTGCTCCTCTTTCTAAACTCACCGAGAAACCAGTTCCTGGCTGGCTCTTGTGTTTTCGTTCCAGTTCATGAGGGTACTCCCTGCCTTTACCATCCTTTCCTCTAACACCTGAACAAACCTTACACTGGGCAGGCTAAGCCAGATAGGAAGCCATCCAAGAAATTTAATGAGAGGACTTAGCAAAAGCAAACAGATCACTTCAAACTAATGCTCACCATATGTAACTGTGTGTCCTTCCCCCAGAGACAGAAGCGGAGATATGATTAAGAGTAAAGCCTACATATGTCTGTAAAGAAGTCTTCAGTGTGGGTTAATCTCAAACAGCTAAAACTTTGCTCCCTGTCTAATAAGCAGTCGTTTAAGAAAGCGTAGGGACTCATTAATTTACAAAGCAGGTTTCCATTTCTGAATAGTACCCTGAGCTCGATTCCAAGCAGTCGGAAGCTTTTATCCCTGCAACTTCCTTGTCCTTCAGCCTTGGCAAGTCATCAATCCACATGAGCCTAAGAACTTCCCCCGCTCATTCTGATATTGGAGTTTGGGATCTCTATGAGGTGGAAATTCTGCCCAATGCTGTATAATCATTTCTATTATACTTTAGGGATTTCAACATGGCTAAATCCAAGTCTGCCCTTCCTAGATCTGAATAGCTGAATTATTTCAGATTTTATTTGTCTCTGTGGATGTTAATATTTAGGTACTGAAATTACACTTATACCAAAAGAACGTATTCTCAGCTAGTTCTAGTGAGAAGCCTGTTTGAAAGAGGTGTCACCACATGACAGGTATTGTGATTTGTGAGTCTGGTACTTGAGGTTCACTTTTGGCATCACGTGCATAGGATGTTCCAGAATCACTGAGCACCCACATTCATTTACTGACTTACCATGAGCAAATCACTGGCTTTTGTAAGCTCTGGCATCATTTATTAGGAAGATAAATGAGAGTAATTAAGCTTCAAGGCCGTCCGTGCTAAAACTTTTTGGAATTAGTGTGCTATTAAAATGACAGAGTGCCTGGCTCTTCCCAGGTAAGTGATGCTCTTTCACCTCTGGCTCTGTGTCATGCTGTGACCTCTGCTGGCCCCTCTAGCTAAGCTCCTTACATCCATGAGCTAAACAAAACCCCTCTATTGGAGCCAAGGATGGATGGTCAGGTTGTGGTTATGAGCCATTCTGGGCTAGATCATTTAGTGTCAAACAAAGGTCATCATCAATACCTTTCAGGTAAGGTATTGCTAGTCTCTATTAGTTAGATACAGACCTAGTTACCTCCCCAAATAGCAGTTCTCTCTTTACACAGCAGACTGAGGCTCATGGGGCTTTTGTCAAGCATGCTTAGTATTTAATCATTTAACATAGCAATCAAACATGCAGAAAAGAGATCAAGAAAGGCTAAAAAGCAGGATAATGAAGGATTGAATGCAGGTAATAGGCAAGAGTTATGAAAGAGGATATAAAGCTAATGGATTTTTAGCTGTAATTATGTCATAGATTTTTGGAATTTGACAGTGAAAAAAATATATGTTACTTTTGATAGTGAAAGTGTAAAATCAAATATGAAGCTTTCAAGCTTTATAGTCAATTCAAATTGTATAGAGATTTATTGAGATGTATAGACTTTGGCTCTGATTAATTTCAGACAAATTTAATTTTGAACTAAAGTTTGTAAAATAGCAAACACGTGATTGTGAAGTTACAAAATATTTGTATGTGAAATTATCAAATAATATTTTTAAAAGGTCTTTCACTTTCTGTAAATGGTACGAATCAAATATTCAAGCTTTCTAGGCTTCTTGGGTGAAAAAGGATCTTAACTATAATCAATCAATAAAAACAAAGCTAGAAGATGTATCTTTGACTCACATTTTTACTTTTACATTTACCTATCTGCCTGTGTGCCTTTGCATAGAAGGCCTGTTTATACTAGAGTTGCTGGAATGACCATTAGTCCTCTTCCATGTGTGAGCTCCTAACTGTGAGTCATCGGTGTGAGTATTTGTGAGCCCCCCCTCACTGTGGGACTAGGCTATTACAGTACACTGTCAATATTTGTCACTGTAAATATTGGTTTAACAAAAGCTAATTGGTCAAATAGCCAGACAGAAAGTAGAGGTGGAGCAACCATACTAGGAGATATCTGGGAAGTAGAAGAGCAGATGAAAGAAGACAGTGAGATGCAGAGGAAGCAGGATGAAAAGATGGCATGGAATAATAAGGTACCAAGCCATGTGGCTAAACATAATTAGAAATAAGGGTTAACTTAATATATAAGAGTTAGAAAGTAAGAAGCCTAAGCAAAACACCAAACAGTTTATAATTACTATAAGCCTTTGTGTTATTGTTATTGAGGGTCTGGACCTCAGACCTAGGCAGGGCCAGAAACCTCTTACTACAGCCCCTCCTGGGCACAAAATATCGCTGAGCATGGTATTCAGCCTCACTTTTCTGGCCAGGCTCTCTGTGTGGAAGTACACAAGCAGTTGTTTCAGGTCAGGAGTCTACATTATGAAACCTTTGAGCGTACACAGAATGCTTCCCGTCTAATCAAGTGACAAACATTTTCACAGTGCTATTTTTTTTAAGCATGAGTGGTTGAGTATATGAAGGAAATGTCAAATAAGACATTGTAACATATTTTACAGTGGAGTAAAAGATGCAGGATTTCAACAAAACAGAAGGCTACCCTACAGAGGCATCAATATTCTTAGTTAAATAGGACAGTCTAATTATAACATTCATGCCTAAAAATTGTTATTAGCCACATTTTCTCATATAGTTTACCTCCTTCTTCTCTACCACTAATTTTTCTTTTTTGGTATTGGATTTGGATGAGAAAAAAGAATTTGCATGTGAGTTCATAGAGGATCATCTTTAATGGCTCTCTACCAGCTTCCTATATGTTTCATTTTGTCTCTAAAGAAGTCATCCAGTAGCCCAGAGTCTCTTTGATAAAACTTAATTCATTGTAATTAGTGATTTTAGCCTCATTACTATGATCATTCTTGACCAGTTTATAATTACCAAACAGTTTATAATTACTATAAGCCTTTGTGTTATTGACATAGAGACAAATGTCTGACTTTCATCTTTCTTGTGGTCTCTGTACACAATGTAAACTTTGAAACTTGTAAATAACAAGATTTAGATCTCAATATATCAACTCTCCTTTATTCTAATTATGTCTAAAAGGATATAAAGAAAGAAAGGAGGGAGGAAGAAAGTCTCAAAGGAAAAACTAGTATAGAATAACAGGAGTTCAAGGCTAGATGGAGCTAAATGACACAGTGTTTCACTTCTGCATTGATGGCCTCTGGTAGGGGTGTAGGTGAGGAATGACTTGTTTTCTTTAAGGGACTGGCCACAGGGAGTTTAATTATGCTCCACTAAGTAAATGAGCAGCATTAATGGGAATTTTTGTGAATGGGGAGATCAAAAGAAAAGGTATAAAACTGAGAGGACTGATAACTGAGTTTGATGGGGTGCATGATGAAAATAATCAAATAATAAATAAAAATATTGAAAAAGAATAAATTGATATGGATTTTTGTAATACAAAAGAAACTTGAAAAATAGAAAGAGACAATAAAATGATTTCACCAATGTTATATTTTTTTACAATGTAACCTTAGAATTTAAAACTAAGGAACTTTGTTATACGAGAAAATCAACAAAGTGATAACCGATAATTTCCATGTAGTCCCTCACAAGCCTTCCTTCAACTCTGGATTTATAAGTATATCTGTTTCTGTAATTGTCTTAACTCATAAGCTCCAGACCAAACTAACATTTGTGATCTTTGTCATTGTTTAGGAAAAATGACAAAGTACTCTCAATATAACAAAGAAAGTTCTACAGAACTAAGACAAGAAGCTCATGGAAGCACTTCCTACAGTCCCATTAGTTCTTGTGTACCTGTCTCCAAAATCACCAGAGTTCCTCCAAGTGTCTACAGAAAGATCCTACCACCTGTAGCATCAGTATTGAGGAACATGTTAGAAATATCTATCTTTCTTTCATAATTGGGCAAAGGGAATTTTGATTAAAAAAAAATTGTGTGCTTCCTTCATCAATGCCCAAGGCAGGTAGGAGAGTTGACCCTGTGGTCATAAGAGCAGAAGAGCTGTTTCTGACCCTCATCAGCTGCAAACTTGGGCATCACAATAAAGCCAACCCTGATGGTGCAGGTGAGGGCGAGCCAGCCCCAACAGAGCATGGGAGAGCTGTCGCCAACATCTTGTGGCAACATGGGCAGGGGAAAGACGCCCTCTCCTCTCACCCATCAATGCCTGGGGCAGATGGGAAAACTTGCCCTGAGGTCACAAAAGCTAGAAAGCTATCCCTTCCTCCAACAGTTTCAACATTCAGGACGACAGGCCCTGTACCTCGTCTGGACAACATAATAAGAGCCAATTCTGTTGGCAAAGGTATGGGTGAGCCAGCCCCAAGGCTGTATGTGTAGGAGAGCTACCCCCACTATTGTCTGTCATTCCACAGTGTGGGTAGGAGAGAGGAGAGATTCCACCCCTTACCCTTCACTCCTCAACAGACAAGAGAACTGATCTCCTCCTTACCAGCTACAACACTCAGGAAAACAGACCAAGCTCCTTGTCTGTGCAGCACCACAGAGCTGGCTCTGTTGTTGGAAGTGTAGGTTCTGATGTTATGAGTAGGGGAGTTGTCTCCATTACTTATCTGACATGTGGTAGCATAGGCAGAGAAGAGATGCCCTCCTCCCCACCTCCTGCCCATCAGAGCCTTGGACAGGTAGAGGAGCTGGCCCAAAAGTCATAGATCAGAAGTAATGTCTCTGCCCTTCACCAGCTTCAGTGTTCACTAAAGTGGCCCCTGCACTTTGCTAGAGCAACACAAAGGAACTGGCCATGGTGGTATAGGTATGAGACAACTGACCCCACCCTTTGTTCATTGCTGTAAGAGGTTAATTACCCATGGCAGTGGGAGAGAGCTCACCCTGATGGTAGGAACAGGGAAGAACTGATAAGCTGATAAACCCTTCAGCTGCACTAGTGCAGAACAAGGGTTATGACTTGGATCACCTCAACATCTATCTCATCTGTGACCTTCTGGAGCATGTGATGGGACCAGAACTGCTAACCCAAAGCTGCAGGATCTCCATAACATAGGGCAGCAACAAGATATCCTAAGAGAGTGCCAGTGAGGATCCAGCATCATGATGTAGTAGAAACCAAATGGGAAAAAACCCAATGACTCTTTGCAATAAACAGTACCAAGTAAAGATATATGGATAAAGGGGTTTATTTTGTGACTCACTGTGTCACACTGTGGCTTCCAAGACAAAATTTTTTTTCTTTTTTCTTTTAAATACTGTTTTATTTGGGGGGCTGAGGGGAGATGCAAGGTACAGGCAGTTTTTTCTGTCCTGCCAGTCTGCTCCCAAATAATCACACAGAGACTTTTTATCAACTATAAAGCTTGACTGGTAGCTTAGGCTTTTTTCTAGCTAGCTCTTATAATGTAAATTAACCAATACCTTTTAATCTATATTCTTTGAGGTGGCTTGGTTACCTTTACTTGTAATGCCCATCCTGCTTGCTCTGTGTCCTAGCATCTCCCTGCTCTTCTCAGCATCCTTTATGCCCTGAAAATGCTGCCTAGCTATTGGCCATTCAGCTTTTTATTAAATCAGTCTGAGTGACACATTTTTACAGTGTACAAGAAGATTATTCTACAAAACAGTGACTGGGAAGTGAATGTGAGATGCATGACATGAAAGACACACAAACTAAATAAAAAGGAAGTTAAAAAAAAAAGAATCGTGTGTAATTTAAAAAGATACCCAATTACACTACATTTCTAAGTTTCTACTTTTACTCCATCTGAAATATATACATTACTCCATGAAAACTTATTTATGAAACTTAGCTCCTTACTTTTTGAAAACTTTCACCCTGAGGAAAGAAAATAAGATATCAGAAAATGGAAAGATCTCTTGTGCTCCTGGATAGGTAGGATCAACATAGTAAAAATGTAGTCTTTCCTAAAGCAATCTACAGGTTCAATTCAATACTTATTACACAATTCTTCACAGATCTTGAAAAAAAAAATGTGCAACTTCAAATGGAATAACAAGAAAACAGGATTGCCGAAACAATTCTGTTCAACAATAGAACTTCACCACCATCCCTGACTTCAAGCTATACTATAAAGCTACAGTAATAAAAACAAACTTATGGATTAATGGATTCAGATTGAAGACCTCAACATTTATCCACACACCCATGAACATCCAATTATTGACAAAGAGGCCAAAAATATACAATGAAAAAAAAAGTATTTTCAACAAATGATGCTGGCATAGCTGAATGGTAGTATGTAAAAGAATGCAAATATATCCATATCTGTCACCCCGCACAAAATTCAAGTCCAAATGAATCAAAGACCTCAACATAAACCTAGTTACACTGAACTTAATAGAAATGAAAGTGGGAAATACCTTTGAACACATTGGCATGGGCAACTACTTCCTAAATATAACACCAGTAGCACAGATACTATAAACAACAATTAATAAATGGGACCTCCTAAAACTGAGAAACTTTTGTAAGGCAAAGGACACAGTCAATAAAACAAGACAACAGCCAACAGAATGGGGAAAGACCTTCACAAACCCTATATCTGACAGAGGACTGATCTCTAAAATATAGAGAGAATTGAAAAAACTAGAGTCCAGAAAACCAAATAAACCAATAAAAAATTGGAGTTCAGAGCTAAACAGGGAATTTTCAAGATAACAATTTCAAATGGCTAATAGACACTTAAAGAATTACACAATAACCTTAACCATCAGAGAAATGTAAATAAAAACATCTCTGAAATACCATCTTATATCTGTCAGAATGGCTAAGATCAAAAACACAAATGACAGCCTATGCTCGAGGGGATGTGGAACAAGGGGAACATGCCTCCCTTGTTGGTAGGAATATAAACTTGTACAACCACTTTGGAAATTAGTGTGGTTGTTCCTCAGAAAACTGGAACTCAATCTACCCAATGATCCAGCAATACCACTACTGCACATACACCCAAAGGATACACATTCTTACCCCTAGGACATCAGCTCAACTGTATTCATAGCAGTATTATTTGTAATAGCAAGAACCCAGAAACAAACTAGATGTCCCTCAGCTGAAGAATGGATTAACAAATTGTAGTGTATTTACACAATGGAGTACTACTCAGTAGAAAAAAAATGACATCCTGAAATTTGTAGGCAAATGGATGGATCTGGACAGTATTATCTTGAGTGAGGTAACACAGATCCAGAACAATAGACATGTTATATACTCACTCATAAGTGAATTTTAGACATAGCAAAGGATAACCAGGCTACAATTTACAAACCCCAAGCATCTAGGTAACAAGAGGATCTTAAGGGAGACATCCATGGATCACCCTAGAAAGGAGAAATAAGGAAATTGAGTAAAATTTCCTGAGTAAATTGAGATCATATCAAAGAGTGAGCAAGAGGAGGTCGGAACAAATCATGAGAGAGAAAAATGGTTGAGTGGGGGGATTAACAAAGAGGGAGAACAAAGAAATAGATATCTTAATAGAGGGAGCTTTGTGGGGTTAGAGAGAAAGGTGGTGATAACCCACAAGATGTCCCTGGCTAGGACTCCAAGCAATAGTGGAGAGGGTGCCTAAACAGGACATTCCCTATAATCAAATAAATGATCACCCTAAGTGCCATTATAGAGCCTTCATCAGACAATGGATGGAGGCAGAAACAGAGATCCATAACTAAGCACCAGCTTCAGCTCCTGGTCCAGCAAGAGGTAGGGGGGAGAGAGAGAAAGAGAGGGAGAAAAAGAGTTTATATGAGCAAAGGGATTAGGAACATGATGAGGAGACCCACAATGATGGCTGACTCAAGCTATTGGGACCTCACTAACTCTGAAATGACACCTGAGGAAACTTCATGGAAAGCAACTAAACCCCCAAAATCTAGATGACAGTCAAATAGCATAGGCAGTTTGTGGAGCCCTTTGTAGTAAAAACAGTGTATATTCCTGGTACATGAACTAACAACTCAGAGCCTATTACCTACCAAGGAACACGTTACTCTGCTTTGATAGCAGGGGGAGTGATTGGGACCTACCTCAACTGGATATGCCAGACTGAACTGACTCACCTGGAATTCCTTACCCTTCTGGGCGAATGGATGAGGGTTGGCGTGGGGGAGGCTAAGGGAGGACTGGGAGGAGAAGAGGGATGAGAGCAATGGTAGTTATGGGAAAAAAAAAACTTTTTTTTTTTTTTAAAAAAAAGGTAAAACTGACTGAACAGCTTGGGATCAGAAACACCCTGGACTGACCCTTCAGACCCCAGTCCAACTATAGGAACACCTGACTCACTCTTGAGGGAGGATGGACAAAACTGGATTTGGCCAGGAGTAGAGACTGAACTAAGCATTATTGGGTCAGTGGGACCATGGGACTGTCTGTTCCCTGCCCAGGGAGGGGATGGGGAGTTGTGGAGAAGAAAAAATGACCTGATGTGTTGGGAGGGGGAAGGGACCTTGAATAAGGATATACAGGGATGGAAAAAAAAATTCAGAGGGAAAGATGAACACAAAGAAAATATATGTGTAGCAATCTTATTTGCATTACCACCCTTAATAAGTTATGCTTATGATTTTTATCTTCTTTATAGTTATTGTTAACTTATCAGCATTTTAAATTCATTTTACTGTTTTTCTTGATAAATACAAAATAAATAAAGAAGAAGAAAAAAAGGAAAAAAAAAAGGTAAAACTGAAAAAAAATTAAAATAGGGCTTGTTTTTGTGCCCATTGTTTAGGGATGTTTGCTATTTTTAAAAGAAGCTGACTAGGAGTGGATGCTGAACTAAGCCACCTTGGGACCTTAGGACCTCCTGCCCTTGCTGGGCAGGAGATAGAGAGATATGGAGAAGAAAGAGTGACTGGGAGAGGTGGGAGGGGGAAGGGAGCTTGAACAAGGATATACACGGATAAAAATATGACATTATCATAATTAAAAAAGAAAAAAGAATACTAACTAAATTCTCCAAATTAAGCATTTTATGTTGTATTTAGGAATAAATAAGTTGCTATATGGTAAAAAAATAAAAATAAAAAATAAAAGAATAAAAAATAAAAAGAAATAAAAGTGAAAAAATATAAAAGAAGCTGATTAATGATCTAGGCACAGCAATATTAAAGTATAAGCATATCTTCTACCCTTTCTACTTTGTAAACAGTAAAATATCTTTTTGAGCTTTCATTTATTTTTAATGACTAAAGCTCTTGAAAAAAAATTTTGTTCTGTGTAGCAGGAAGTTGCTGAATAAATACTTCATGTCTTATGTATTGATAAATCAAATCCCTAGGTGGCTGCATGGAATTAGCAAGAAAGTTAGTAGTTGCTTGCTCCTCAAAAGACAAATGCCTAAATTCACATGGGCCAAGCATGCTTTAATTGGCAAGATTTTGGAAAACAATATGAGTGCAAATATCTGAAAGTTCCTGGCACTGCTTGTGAAAAGGGCTGAGGGACCAGGCTTAGTTTTGAGAGTGGCCTGGAGTGAGGCCCACAACACTAAATTTTTCAAAGAGTAACTGGTGATGCAATGTAGCTAGGTAGCTATGACAACATCTGGCTTTTCTCATGAAATGTAGTCAGCTCGTACACGTCATTATGGCAGATAGTATCATTCAGATTGGTAGACCCCAAGATAATGATAATAAACTGTAGTTAGAAGTTTCTAGCCCATCTACCCTAAGATCTAGACCAGCAGTCCCAAGTAATCACATAAAGTCTTATATTAATGGCAAGCTGTTTGACCTATGGCTCTGACATATTACTTGCTAACTTTTACTCTTAAACTAGACAATGATTCTTATCTTGTTTAGCCACATGGCTCGGTACCTTCACTCAGAGCAGCATTCTTGTCCTCTTTCTTCTGCATACCTGTGGTCTGTGCTCTTCTGCTCTTCCACTTCCCAGAATTTTCTAGTCTGGTTGCCCCACCTTTACTTCCTGTCTAGATGCCTGACTAATCAGCATTTTATTAAACCAATAAGAGTGACAAATATATACAATGAACAAAAGCATAATATATAGCAATAAACTTCTTGTAAATATCACATCTTATTTTATATTTAATTTTTAAAAAAGTATGTGCATGTATGTGGGGTGTCCATGTGTGTATATTTGTATTTTTGTATTGTGTATACATTTTGAAGTGGTGTGTAAGAATGTGTATAAATGAATCCCTATTAGGGCCAGAAGTTGATATAGGGCTCTTTCCCAGTCACTCCCAAGTATATCTGTTGAGTCTAGGTCTCACACTTAAATTGAAGACTTGCCATCCCAGTGAGTCTAGCCAATCCATTTATTTGCTCCAGACATCCTCTGTATTTGTCTTTGAAACTCTGGAATTACAGGCAGGCTGCAATGTCCACTTAGTATTTGTGGTGTCATGGTGCTTTGAGCTCTTGTGCCTTCCCTTATACCATTTACTGACTGTTTTTATTAAACTTTCTATTGCTGTGATCAAACAACATGACTAAAAGCAACTTGAAGAGTAAAGAACAGATTTCAGTTCATAACTGTAGTCCATCATGAAAGAAATACAGGGTAGAAACTTCTACCAGACTAAGATAAAAACAAGTCTGGGAGACTGTAATGGTGGACAATAAGGACAGTAAAATTATTTACCTGATCTGGAGCCCAGGGTGGTCACTAATGATCCTTGGTAGAAAGTGTTTCTGCAGATTGGAAGTTGACATAAAGGAATAGAGATGGGATAGAAGGGAAGACTTAGATCAGAAGATCAACAGTAAAAGGTCAGGCCTTGGGAGAACATAGGTCGGGTGGGAGAAGAGACTTCTGCCAGCTGCAGTACGTCTCAGAGTAAGACTGGAGATTCAGATAGAAGTGGCTAGAGAGCTACTGGGCCCGCTGCACCAAGAGCCCTTTAGGCCTTTGGAAACTCAGAGCTTCAAAGAAGGACACACCTTTTCCAACAAGGAGGCCACATCTCCCAATCTGTCCCAAGTAGTTTATCCAAGGGAGGACTAAACATTGAAATACATGAACCCTTGATTCTCTTGTCTGCTCTTGAGACCCTTTACTTCTGCTGGGTTGCCTTGTCCAATCTTAATAGGAAAAGTGGTACCCTAACTTTGATATCCCATGACTGTCTGATATCCATAGAAGGTCTGTATGTTTCTGAACAGAAGGGAGAGGGAGTAGGTAGGGGGGTTGAGGAGAGGGACTTGGGGGAGAGGAGGGAGAAAGGAGAAACTATAATCCAGCTGGGAAAATTAATTAATTGATTAAGTAATATATTAATATTCAAATTCTCATTCAAACCACCACAGTAGGAGAAAATAAATTGTGACTCTTGATGGAGAAGCCTGTGCCAACACTTTGGTATGGCTTACTTCTCATGACTCTCTCAGAGAGGCACACATTCATATTTACAGGCTCAGTCTTACTTGTTTGAGAGCCTTTCATTTTTATTATTAGTCCAACTCTGGTTCATCTTACTAATTAGCTCTAGAATTCTTTTCAGCATTGAAGCCACAAGTCCTGGTTTGGCCTAAATCAGGATCTCTAAACTATTAGGAAACTTCTTAGGATGCTGACAGTAAGTGACTGTGTCTCTGTAGTTTCCTTAAAGCTGATAAGTTTCTAGAATGGTGTCCAGCATAATTGTGCCACATGAGTATTATATAACATTTATTCATGATTTCATGAAACAATACTGTATATGTTATTTTAATACTAAATGTTATGTATGTAAATGAATTACTTCCTCCCAATAATAATCAAGGAGAAAAGCATACAGAATAGCAAGGCCATGAATGCTGTAGGGATTTCCATGCTATTTCATTGAGGTCTAGGTTTATATTGCCCTGTGAGCAGACACTAAGACATAGACACACAGAAAGAGAGAGAGAGAGAGAGAGAGAGAGAGAGAGACAGACAGACAGACAGACAGACAGACAGACAGACAGAAAGAGGGGAGATAAGTAGCTTATTTTGAAGGAGTTTGGAAGGAAAGATGGAAAAGACAAAAATCATTAAAACTAGGTGAGTTTCCACATAAATTTATACTGTAGATAATTAGAAATATTTCCTAATGTGCAACTCTGTGAGCCTCAGATATATTCCAGCCTTGGTAAAAGAAATTGTTGTACTTAGACTTCGCCTCTAAGATTTGAGAAGGAGGAGCTAATTTCTGGTCCTTTCAGCTTTTTTGTGGCAAGGCGAGCTCAGAGAATGCCCTCAGGTGGTGAGACTCAGATGCTGCCAGTTAGCTTTGGCCAACACACCTTGACTGGTAAGGATGGAAAGCATATGGACTGTGGTCCATGGTCAGCACTGTACTCCCAAAAGTGAAAGGAGAAAAATCCCTCACTGAAAAGTATAAGATCTAATTAAAAAGAAGAATGAAATCTGGGCAGAACCAAAGATTGGTCACACAGATGGCTCAGTGGTTAAGCACTGGCTATTCTTCCAAAAGTCCTGAGTTCCATTCCCAGCAACCACATGGTAGCTCACAACCATCTGTAATGAGATGTAGTGCCCTCTTTTGGCCTACAAGCAGAACACTGTATACATAATAAAGAAAGAAAGAATGGAAATGTTACACTGAATATAATATAAATACTTTACCATATAATGGCATAATGGATATTACTTATTATAAATCATAGGTGCAGTTACTTTATTCCTACACTGGTCACTCCAAATGTTAAAAAAAATTTTCTAACATATGACCTGAGATTTATCTATTGCTTCAGGAACACACTTCTGGAATTTAACTTCTTAACACCAAGACTGTTCACCCTTACCATCTGCTTCTTTGATCCCATTTCACCACACACTACCATCTCTCTTCTAGCCTTTGCTACATGGATTCATGTATTTGAACTTGATTATTTTACATGAGATTTCTTTTCTCTCATTTAGTTCTATTTTTTTCAATGTACATACAATATGGAAAATTTTTAAATTATATATTTTATTTATTTTTTTTGTGTGTGTGTGCATGTGTATGTGCGTGTGCATGTATGTGTGCATGTGTGCGCATTTGTGTGCACGTGCATGCATGTGTGTGCATGTGTGCACGTGTGTGTGTGTGTGTGTGTGTGTGTGTGTGTGTGTGTGTGTGTTTATGTCCATGCACTGACATCAAGACAATCATGTAGAGGTCAGGGGACAGCTATCAGGCATCAGTTCACCTCATCCACTATGTATATCCTGGAGATTGTATTCTAGTTATTAAATCTACTAGCAAGAACTTTTATCCAATGAGCCATCCCACCTGCCCTAAGATTGTCTTTTTTTTAATCCCCATTTTATATTCTATGTCTATCCCAAGTATCGGTCTTCAATGTTTATGATTATGCAGAATTTGGCTTGATTTCTTAAATGTTTCCCATTGAGTGCTAAGTTTTGTGAAAGAGAAATAGCCTATTAAAGTAGATAAAGCCACATTTGTTGGCAAATTTATAACATTTGTTGGCCAATTATCTACTTGAAAAAAAATAAAAATTAGTCTAATTTGAAAAGTGTAATGAGTCCTATGGTCTAAAAGGCTATGAGAGCTGTAATCTATTCTTGTTCCAGTGGGTGAACGAGTACATTAAAGTGGCAGGAAAGATCTTTGTGAAATATCTCTGTTACTGAAGCTGAGATTTCAAGAACAGATAGAACTGAATTTTCTCTTTGGGAGAATGACTTCATTCATGAGATTATGCATGTGCTTGCTTCTAAAGGCAAACATAACCTAGCAAGTACCTGGGAGCCATAATAAGGGACACTATCATCAGGCACAGTGTTGAGTGTAAAATATGTGAAGAAGTAAGCAAGAGTAGATTACAGTGAGAAGTGTGAATTTCTGTCTTAATCCAAATATAATCTAGCAAAACCATAGATGTCACTTTCCCATTGATACTTAAGATCTCCCCAGCCATAGGTTTCTGTCCTGGCATACAGTATCAGATATAAAACCCCTCTTGTGAAGCAGGCCTTAAATTCAATCCAAAAGTTGTTGGTCTTATTTAAGACAATCTAGCCACTATTGCATAAGTAGGTGTGTTCTGCCTGGCATGTCAGTATTTTAGCATACAAGGTACAAAGCCAAGCAGAAATGTTGGTGACAGATCTTCACAAGCAGCCTGCATGGCCACCTCTGGCATTATGAAAGACACCCAGAAGGCTGGGAGTTGCCAGTTCAGGCTCAGCTTAATTTCTCAATGGCCTGTGAGCAAAGAGTGTAATACATGAAGTCTTCAGCAATAAGGTCTTAATGTATAGTCATGGCATACAAACCAAGGCAGTAGCAATGGGGCCTCAGGGGGATTCCCTGGTCACCAGCTCACAGGAGGTAGCCCATGGTACTTGAATTTTTATTTAATAATCTTGTGATCTTTGAGAATGTTCCTTTCCACCCATGGAGGGTGCCTTTTGGATTTAAACTCTCTAACTATTATTTTAACAACCCATTTTGCCTTCCAATTAGCCTAACTCAGCACGGTTATAAGGTGGGTAGAAGTACCATAGCACCAGGTTGTCTCTCCAAAGACTTTCCAAAACTACAAAAGACTTAGAACCCTATCATTTATAATAAAAGGAAAAGAGAAAAAGAAAATCTTTTCACAATCATTTCTATAAGCATTTCTATTTAAAATGTACATATCATGTTACAGGAAATTATAAGTGACAAATAAGTGGTCCTTACTGAGAAAAAAAATTGAAATTGCTATTTTTAAAACCTCTGTGTAGATTTCTGCATCTATTCAAGTATTGCTTTTCATAGATACCTAGGTTTCAACTAACAATGATAATACTAAGCTTTCTGAGGCCTCAAAGCATTAAAGTGTGTGAGCAGGAGTCATCAATGCTGTTTTACCTAAACCTCCTCTCAGCTGAATCCATTATGTGCTATGATGCGACTCACACTAGGAACACTCAGTGCTCTTATCTTGATGAACTGCTTCATAGTGGGTTTTGTTTGTTAGTTAGTTTGTTTGTTTGTTTGTTTGTTTGTTTAGGTTGATTCTACCAAACATCAATCCCAGAAAAATAACTGACTTTCTGAAGGCTGAACTTGATGGAAAATATCAGTCACACATATCTCAATTATATTTATACTCTTTACATCCAAACAAACACGACCTGAAACTAGAATTGTTATCTGTTCCCCCATTCAAGCCTTTAAGGGCTGAAGATTTACACTAGCCATTTCACCTCTGAGTCACCTTCCCCTGCTTTGATGTAATGCAACAGAATGAGGGCTCACATTTAATTAAACAGGAATCTGGATCCAGCTGTGGGCCATGCAATCAGTCTTTGTGTGAGCAAAAGGGGTGGAATGCCTGGCCAATAGATCATTCCTGTGTGGAAATCTGCTCTCACTCAAAGCCATCCACAGGCCACTGAAAATTATTTTCTCCCTATATGAGTGACTCAGCCTCTGCAGCTGTTCCCCTGTCCCCACCTCATGAAAAGAAACAGAATGGCTAAAAGAGCTTGATTTGTTATCATCCTGTAAGTGCCTTTTAATCAAAGGAGGTCTGCCCTGCCTGTTGATACACCAGCATTTCCTTGTTGTCTCCAAGCAGCTCTGAAGATGTGGTTGCTATGTCCTGTGCTCTCCCTGCATGCATCTCTCTAGATAGGCATGATTCAGTTATTTGATACACTCTGCTCAGATTCTCTGGAGACAACTTCTGAAAAGGTAGATTCTTGCTGTAATATAATGTCATCTCTCTTTCCAAAAGTATCTTTTTGATCTTTCTGATATGTGGATGATTGCACTCACAAAACCCATCTTTTTTTATGAAGGCTATAAGAGCGCATTTGTTATAAAGACAGGCCAGCTATAGTCAATGATAGTCACGATTCGATCAGTGTTTTGCTTTGATTGAGGCAAGGGGGAAGAGGCTAATTAATCTGGGGCGGTTTGCCAACAAGAAGTATATAAGCCCTTGAGCCTCCTCAGAGGAAGGAGGGGGTAGATATAAATGCTATGTTTTGAGTAGGAATGCATCCCCCATCTCCTGATTTCAATGTGTATTTCTCAGCTTGTAGCATGCTTAGAAAGTTGTGAAACTTTTAAGACATGGAGCCTTGCTGGCAGAAGAAAGGTGATAGAAGCTTCTGAAGACTATTCAGGTCCAACACTTTGCTTACTGCATTTATGATGATAAGATGCACCTCAGTGATACACTCCTATTACCGGGGTCTCCACCAGATGATCCCAGACTCTATGGACTAAGACTTTCTGAAACCACAGCTCAAAATAAATTTTCTTCCCTAAGTTGTTTCTGTCAGATACTGTGTTATAATAACAGGAAGCTGACAAAATAAGCCTATATAGCTCAGTTATTGTATATAGCTTATGAAAAGATGGACTGAGTCTATAGATGTTCTGGGTGACAGAAATAGAGTGTCTTCTCACCAGAAAAGGCAGGGGGAATGGAACAGGATCTGGGGATGTCATCTTTTAAAAAAAGAATAAAGCATCAGACTTTCTCTGGCATATTTCTCTATATAATTCTGCAAGCCAAGTAACAAATTTCTTTTACACATGGAAAATGTTGCAACTTTTAGAACCAAGAATATAGATATTTTTTTCTACAAAGATAAATAATTTGGTTAAAAGTCTATTTGCCGCAAATTCTACTGATTGCTGAAATTCACCTCTGAGCATTAATAGAAACTTCAAAGCTAAGCACTGTAATAAGTAACTTTGAGGTAAAACTCTTCAGGAAACATAACTTCTATCTCATGAAAAGACACTTCCTCAAAGATAGTATAAAATTCTCACCTAGGTCACCAATCCTCAGTACAGAAGCACACCAATTAACAACAGAAAAATTCAATGGGACAGGAAGAACCTGTACTTCAAGGTCCTAAAGAAGTCCAGGGCATGGAGCATGCTTATTTGGTCTCATATGATCCTAACATACAACCAGACACACTTTACTTTGGAACTTCATCATATATGACTCTAGATTTTGACATTAACTTCTCATTGTTAGAACAAGTTTGATTTCTATAGCTGATTGTTTTATACTGACACACAAAAATCTCAGCTCTAACTCAGAGTGAGAAAAGCTTATTCTTTTCCAGATGAATTGGCAGCAATTAAAAGTTTAGTTCTGTTAAGAGCAGATCCTGAGTTTTGTGGGATCTACTGAGAGATAAGGCATAAGGAGTCACCACACAGATTTCCATGTCACCTTCCAGTGCACTACAGTACCTGATGTAATATCTTCTACTCCTAAATGCATCATTTACTCTAGTCCTCCATTCAACAAAAAGATATATAGTTGACCTTATTATTAAAAAGTAAAGGAGACAGATTGCTTATGTTAGGGGACATTAGAAACTTCTCATGGTTGTTATTCATCCGACCTAGCAGCATGTAGGTCAATTATATACCATGTCAGAGGATACTTCCATAGTTGTGTTTTGGAAAAAAAAAATTCTGGGTCTCCATCAACAACATCTGTATTGTGGCTTTTTGTTTTGACCTTGTATTTTACAGTCAACAGAATACCAACTTGAAAAGTGGTAAGCTAGATTTTTAGTTTTTATTAAAACCCATTTTAATTGACACATGAAAATTGTAGACATTTGGAGCACCATGAGTCTTTTATTACATTTGGTTTTTGTCCATATGGGCATGCGTGTGCCACAGTGTACAGTAAAGGTGAGAGAACAAGATCCCAAACCAGGGTTCTCCTTTTACTATGAGAGTTCTAGAGACTGACTCAAATCACTAAGCTTGTTGGCAACAGCATTACCAAATGAGCCATCTTGTCATGCCACTGCTAGATATTTCAATACTTGTATACGCTGTGTAATATTTAAACCAGAACTCTATTACTATTGATTAAATTACAAAAATAAAAACGAGTCAGAATAAGTATGTTAACATTTGCCAAAAGAAAACTCACAGAGAAATAAATACCACTGCCCAACATTTAAATGTGTGGTTTGAGAGATATTAGGCAAATTTTCAACTAACATTTAATTGGTAGAGTCAGGGTCAAAACCCTTGTCTATCTGTCCCCCAAGTCATGCTTTTGCCTATTAAATGATGCACATCATGTCCTTGTGTTCTATTTTAGCTTTAAGAAATTACGTTCTATTTCTAAATTATCTCCAGTTGAAAATCCCATTTAATACTAGTTTAAATTTTGCTTTAAAGTCATTCACCCAAGTCTGGTGCTATATAAATATTTAACAGAAGAAGTTATGTATTTTGAATTTTTCACAAATGTTTGCTGAAGTCTAAATAAGGGAGTAGGTGATAGAAATAACAGATAAATGGTCCCCACATGTCATAGAGCATTCCATAGTAGAGGATGCAACTACAGAACATTGTTTGTAATGCACTTATGAAATGTTTCTCATCAGTGTTTAGTCATAAGACACACTTTTTGTAGTGCATAGAATTATCCCTTAGCTACTTTCATTATTTTGTATTTCTCCTATGTCGGGTGTCCTACTTAACAACCAAGAAGACTCATTGCAATGGTACTATAAGTGAGAATTGTATTTTGTTCTCAGCTTACCATTTCACTCATACATTGGGTGGTGGTTTCTCACAGAAAGAGGTTGGCAGGGAACGTTCTCCAAAGTGTAACATTGGCGTCAGCCTCTTTGACAGGAGTTGGTCTCACAGCTTTGAGTGAAGACTTTGGTAAAATAGCAATGCAAAACATACAGTTATAGCATGCCATAAATCATTGTTACTGATGCCATTTGAGCACGTGCTTAGAGAATTTTTGTTTCCAGAAGAATTTTGGATCCCTAGGGAAATTAAACATAAGATGTCAAAGATCCTGCAAGGTGTTTAAGAGTAAAATAAAATCTAGAGCTTGGAACTAAGTCTAGGGGGATTGTGGGCATGAATGAACTATCTTAGGGTTTCTGTTGCTGTGAAGAGACACCATGACCACAGCAACTCTTACAAAAAAATTTATTGGAGAGGCTTACATTTAACAGAGGTTTAGTTCATTATCATAGTGGTGCAAGATGATGGCATTTTGGCAATTGTGGTGCTGGAGAAGTAGCACAATGTCCTACATCTTGACTTGCAGGCAAGAGAAAGAGGTCTGTCTCACTGGGTGTGGCTTGAGTATATATGAGAACTGAAAGCTTGCCTCGATAGTGACAAAATTCCCCCAACAAAACCACACCCATTCCAACAAGGCCATACTTCCTAATAGTAACACTCTCTTTGGGGACCATTTTCTTTCAAACTGCCACAAGGATCTTAGCTCACATGCAGGCCTCCAACAAGGCTATGAAGGGAGGATGAAACCATAAGACACCTATTTTACCAGTGTCTGGGATGAAGTTATCAGTTACAGGAGTTCATTTGAGTTTGAGCCATGTAAGTAGTAGCAAGTCTATGGGGACAAGACAGGGAATGAAGGAACCACATTATAATTTAGACTGTGGGGAGCTGAGGAGGCCCTGATTGAATGTATATAAAGCAGATAAAATGAATATGTATTGTTTGATATGAACACAGTTATGTCAAGCACCCAATGCCCCATGCCCATGAGAAATTGGCAAAGCCTCCTCTGATCCAAGTGTGAATATTGACGGTGTGTGCAAGTATCAGTGTAGATAAAAGATTGGTTTGTGTGTGCAAAGATAAGTAACCAAAGCTTCTTCTTCCAGATGCTTCCAGATTGAGGATCCTCTTCTATAGACGCCTCCTACCAACAGTAACTAAATTCTTCATCCTATGTTATAATAAACATGGTCAGGTCCTAGGCCGCTGTAAAATTGATGAGGCTCCATCAGAGAACCCAAAGTCTACCTGATCCCAGATTTTCTGTATATGTATGTGTCCTTTTTTCATTCCCTTGCCACTCCTTGTCGTGTTTCCAGGACCTAAGTCACACGGGATATGGCATTTGGTATAGTGTGATTTTGTTCCCCAAGAATAAATATATCAGAAGACTCATTAGTGTGGTGGAGTGGGAGGTGTTGGGACTTTAAAGAGGTGAGACCTCATGCATAGCCTTTACGTCACTGGCGAGTTGCATAGAAACCTTGAGGACTCATGAGTGAGCCTGACCCTTGAATTAATTTTGAAGATGGAATTTATGTTTGTTGAATTTCTCTCCGTCCATCATTGGCACAAGCTACTGGAATGTCACTGACCAAGGTCCTCATCAGAGCCAAGTAGATACCTGTAACATATTTAAACCTCCAGGTCTGTGAGCTGCATCAACTTCTAAAGAAAGAAAGGAAGAAAGAAAGAAAAAAAGGAAGGAAGGAAGGAAGGAAGGAAGGAAGGAAGGAAGGACAAAAGAAAGAAGCAGAGAGAGAGAAAAAGAAAGGAAGAAAATGGAAGAAGAGAGGAGAGAAGGGAGAGGAGAAAAGAAAAAAATCTTGGCTGGCTGTAAGTATCTCATAACAGTTAAAAAATAGACAAGTACAGGCTAATACAGAATAGCTGAGCAACCCATTATGAAGCCAGCATAGTGGCATACACTTATGATCTGAGCATGGTAGAGGCTGAGGCAGGAGGGTTCTGGGATGTATGACTCTGCCTTCAAAAATAAATTATAAAAGAATCAATGTATTAAATAAATACATTGGAAAAGAAAAAAACACTTGTTGCTACTTGGAACAACAGGAGTTTAATACTTCCAGGGCCTCTCTGAAGAAGAGAGGAGTGTGGAAAAGATGCCATGAAAAAGCTCTGCCTTCTCAGATGCCCCAACTGTTGAGAAATGCCCTTAGCATTAACTCATATCCCAATTTCACAGGCAGCTGGTCTTTGGGAAGGGTTAAAGGGATGTAAAGCAGAGAAAGTATGGGGTTGTTTCTGATATGGGATTTGACACACAAGTTCTGTCATCGCTTGGGTAAAATGAGATTGGTTTAGAGATGAGCCACAGTGCTTCCCAAAGCATGATGGTCTTAACTTGGTTATTTTGACAAGGTACAGGTGCCTCGACCCGCAGGGGGTCAATATGGGAGACCACCTACAAGAGAGAATGAAGGGAAGAGAGACGCGAAGAAGGCAGCAGGACAAATGGGAGCCTGTTCGAGCTGCAATTTTATTCCAATTTCATACATGCTTATATAGTTCTAAAGCAAAATATGGGGAGGGGGTAATCTTCAAACACCTGCAGGAAGCTGGCCAGGGGAAGGCAGGATATTGGCAAGGTAGAAAGGTGACTGGTCTTGCTTCAAGGGAGGGTTGCTAGGTAACCTAATCATGAAATGTTCTTGTTATTCTATTCTTTAGAGCTACCCTTATGGGAAGACTGCTAAGTAACCTAGCCACAGAATGTTCCTGTTACTCTATTCTTTAGAGTTACTTCTCTGTTACTGTTAAGCAAACCAGAACATCTATTTTACTTTGAGAGAACATCTATTTTACTCAGGGTCGTGCCAGCTCAGTGGTTGGTTTCTCAGTAAGTTCCCACGGTAGCCTTTAGCTAGAGGCCTAGAGGCTCAAGCCAAGGTCTTGGTCCCTGATATACAGGTGCAAGTTTTGTCTTCTCCATTGTTAGTTCTAGAAATAGAATAGTCTTAGTAGATTTTATAAAATAAATGGATGCTCTTTTTCTGTTCTCTCTTGCCTGTTTCTGAAAATGGAATATTCTGTTATTCCAAAGCCACTCATGAGGAAGCATATGAGTAAATCTCTTCTATCAGAGGGAATTTCCTTTTCAACAGTGTACAGACGGCTTCCTTCATTCAGACTGTCTATTATCTTACCCCAGAGATATCAATACAACCATCTTCCCACCTAAAGCAAATAAAACTGAAATTTACCAACCTTTTATACTTATTTAAAGTATAGATCATGTCAAGACAGGCCTCCTATACTCTGAGAAGCCAGGCTGTGGTCATGCTGAAAACATGCCTTTGGCTCTTGACAAAGCATGATGAATAGCAGTTACTAATCCAAGATGGAAAAAGCCACTTTTGCTACACGAAACATTGCTACTGTTTCCACTGTGTTCTGTGTAACTTATACATATAGACAATAAACCAGTCACAGTAGAGACATGGAAACAGAGACATTAAAATATGTCCACAAATCGCCCAATCAGTGAGATATTTGCATATCTGTTTGGAGATGGTTTCAAAGTGTTTGGATTTAAGGCTGTGGGAAAGGATGCTATTAAAATTATATTGATAATCTTGTTATGAACTAATAAAACCCAAGCTCAGTGTGGTCAAGATTGGTATGTCTGAGTTGATATGTCAATCTGTCAGTAGTCATATGATTCTCAGATGGTGACTTCCTATAGATGCCAGCAAAATGTAGAGATTCTGTCTCATTTCCTCTTTTTTACGTAGATGCTGTGTTGCCTGTACAAGCACACACTCACATGCATGTGTTTGCATGTGCTCACAGCTCTTTGTCATATTAAAACAGTAGTACATAATCTGCCACATCTCAGTAGACCTGTCACATTGGCCTTATCTCTGCATCCCTAAACATCCAGGCACCCATTGAATGACAATTATGCTTAAGTTTCTACTCTCAAAAATTGCAAAATGGATGAGTTCTCAGTTTCAATACATTATAGCAAACATTTTATGCTGAAGGCTAATATTTCTGGATATAAATAATAATGTAGGAGGGGTTAGGAGGGGGAATGGAGTTGGAACAAGGGGATACATGGTTAAAAAAGAGACTTTATTCTATAAAAATAAAAATAAATAATAATAATAATAATGCAACTCTCATTTACATATTAGAACTAATGTGTGGCCCTCTGTTGGCTGGTACACTATTGCTCTAATTATTGTGTGACATAATTATGTCATTTTAATAAAAATGTATTTATTTCATTATTTAAAATTTGACATGATCATTTTAATCCAGCATGACATCAGTGCCATTGTACCACATCAATGCAAATATATAGGAATTCTTCCCTATTACTTTTCAAATAAGCAGTTCTGAGCATAAGAATAGTAAATGAAATCAAGCAATGCACTCATATTGTTGACAAATAGAACATATACAGGAAGGGAGCACACTTCTAGCCAAACCTCACCCTCAAGTCTTAGCTTTAAGCACAGAGATGTGTCTGTCTCTACTCTGTATTTCCTTTATCCAGACCTTAATGACACATAAATATTTGCAATTTAGTGCATACAGTATTTACAAATATAAATACAATATGGTATACCTTTATCTTCTAGACCCTTCTATGGAGTGAGCTCTTCAGGCATACTGTATATAAAATGGATGGCAGATGGCAATTGGATAAAATGAATCTACTGCCTGGCTCACAAATGAAGAAAAGTATCTAATGAGTACTATTTCCCATCCATTCTGTAAGGATGCTGCTGCTACAGAAGATCCGATTTCAATAAATATAATGAATTATTTTCATTATAGACACACCACTGCCAGTTTTTTATAGAGCAATGTTTACATACACATTTTCCTAAAATGAAAAGAGATGCAATCGAATTTAAATTGAATTCATTCCGAAGCTTATAATCACAATGATTATTTAGAAACTTTGCTTCTATACTCAGATAAATGCATATCCACAAATGATATCAACACACATGCATTCTGGGTATTTCTCCAGTATACTTATGTGACTCTGCATTGAAAATAAAGCATTCTTTTGAAATTACAAAAGAAAAGATGTGAATCCTTCTGGAACTTTGGGGTTGGTAAATATTTTTAATAGACTATCATGCTATATCCACCTGCTGCATATTCTAAACAGAAATAGAAAAAGATTATTAGTATTACATTAACATAAAAATTTTATTCCTCAGAAAATTTAAATGTATTCTCATTTCCTTACAATTTCTGTAGAACAGCATGGAAAATAATGTGGTGCTGTAATGTGAACGTCCCTAGAACACATACCTTAGAAATGTAATCTCAAGGCTATATGTTCGAGTTAATTGAAGACCTGGTCCTCAGGAATGATTAGGTCTTGACAGCCACACCCTTATAAATGGACTATACCACGTACAGAATTATGTACTAGCAAGTGGGTGGCTTTTTGATATGGGGAGTTTGGCCCTGACCCTGTTGATGAATCAGCAAGATCTTCAGCAGATCTTCAGAGACTGGTGCTATGCTTCTGGAATCACAGCCTACAGAACAATGGACTAAATAAACCTCTATTACTTATAACTTACCTGGTTCCAAGTATCTTGTTATAATAACAGTGTCATTATCATTATCTCTGTTATCATTCTTAAACTAGTTTTAAGATTCTGAAACTAAGGGCTGGAGAGATTGCTCAGCAGTTAAGAGCACTGACTGTTCTTCCAGGGGATGTGAGTTCGATTCCCAGCATCCACATGGCAGCTAGCAACTGTCTGTAATTCCAAGGTCTTACACCCTTACACAGTTATACATGTAGGCAAACACCCATTCACATAAAATAAAAATAAACAAATATTTTTTAAAAAAAAAGATTCTGAAACTAATTTTAAGATTGTTTTCATCAGTAGTCACTTAATGAATAATATTATTTGAGAAGTATTCCCTTCAGGCTTACTATAATAAAAAAATAATTTGGAGATAAGGACATAAAAAATGTTTCATTATTAGCTCAGTCTAATTTGGCAAATTTATACTGGGGAACACTAGATCATAAGTAACTGTTAGATACAGAAAAATAATGATGAACCATTAAAACACCATATTATTTTTAGAAAACTCCTACCTACTCTTTCCATTTCTCCTAATACTCAGGATTGAACACAGAACCCCATGCGTGCTAGACATGGAGTATACCACTGAGTTGTACCCTCAATTTAACTTTTTAATCTGAGACAAGATCTCACTTAATACTCAGCCAGAGCTGGCATGAACTTACTGAGAAGCCCAAAAAGACACTAAACTTCTGTTTTCTCCCCTCCAAGGTAGCTGGAATTACAAACCTTTGCCACATTTTGCCAGCAGCCATATGACTCCTTTGGGGGACAGGGTGGAGAATAACATTAACAAATTCTCCTTGTGGCAAGGCCCTGTGGAACCTGACCCAATCTGGAAAAGTCAATGGATAGTTCACTGCAAAATTCTGGGCATGACCCCAGGAGCTTACATGCTATCTGTTATTTTTGAATTTTTCATACAAGTCATATTGCTGGCTGCCTCTACTTTCAGTTTCTTAGATCTATGGGTGGAGTGGCTATTGCATTAAGAAAACCTCCCCCGGATGACACACATATGAGTGAGCCACATGGAAGTTTTTTGTTTTTTTTTTAAATTAAACTGACTCAGGTTCTAAATCCTTTGATGTTTCAAGTGTGGTCATGAATTCAGGATTCTCTAAAACAGGATATTGTCTTTCCGAAGCACCTTCTGACTAGCCTGAAAGAGTCATAGTCATTCATGATATCATAAATCTGTATAACTGTTATGAAGAAAATTATTTTGACCACAAGAGTCTAGAAGAAATGCAAATATAAAGATAATATCAAGAGTTAATGGGAACAGTCTAGGAAAAGGGAATGAGACATAATCATAGAAACCCACAATGCTCTCATTTCTAATAGTTGTGCCAATACTGGAGGAAGATGAGAGGAAGGAGACAAGAGAAAAAGGGATAAGCATTGCCAGCTATTAAGAGTAAATTCTGGAAGGGACAGATGAGTACAGAATTAAGAATTGATTTATTCAGGTTTGGCTGCTGGGTTAATTACGAGATATTAGATTTGACTAGAGATAAACATTAACTAATAGGAGCAAAATTTTCTCCCACTTTTCATGATACTATAACTACAAATGCTGCCTACTGAGCACACTGCCCTATCTGTAGACATGTGAAGTTAGAAAATTCTTTTGTCTCTCTTAAGTTACTTCTGAGCCCAAGCTGTTCAGGGTTTGTGGTTTGCAACATGGGTATTCTTTGCTTTTTGTCTAAAATCCACTTATGAGTGAGTACAAGCCCTATCTTTTTGGGTTTGTGATACCTCACTTAGGAGGATATTCTCCAAATCCATCCATTTGCCTGCAAATTTTAGGATGTAATTTTTCTTTACTGTTGAATAGTACTCCATTGTGTAGATGTACCACAGTTTGTTAGTACATTCTTCAGTTGAGGAGCATCTAGGTTGTTTCCAGGTTCCTGCTATTACAAATAATGCTGCTATGAACATAGTTGAACTAATACCTTTGCAGTAAGAATGTGCATCCTTTGTGTATATGCCTAAGAGTAGTATTGCTGGATCCTTGGATAGATTGATTTCCAGTTTTCTGAGGAACTGCCATACTACATTACAGAGTGGCTGCACAAGTTTACACTCCCACAAAAAATGGAGGAGTGTTCCCCTTACTCTACATCCTCATAAGCATAGACTGTCATCTGCGTCTTTTATCTTAGCCAATCTGACAGGTGTCAGGTGGTATCTCAAAGTTGTTTTGAGCTGCATTTCTCTGATGGCTAAAGATGATGAACAATTTTTAAGTGCCTTTCAGCCATTTGTAATTCTTCTGTTGAGAATTCCCTTTTTAGCTCTGAACCCCATTTTTTAATTGGGTTATTTAAGGATTTGGGCTCTAGTCTCTTGAGTTCTCTATATATTTTAGAGATAAGTTCTCTGTCAGATATAGATTTGGTAAAGATCTTTTCCCATTCTGTAGGCTGTTGTTTTGTCTTATTGACTGTGTCCTTGGCCTCACAGAAGCTTCACAATTTTAGAATATCCCATTTATTAATTGTTGTTCTTAGTGTCTGTGCTACTGGTGTTATATTTATTAAGTGGTCACCTGTGCCAATACATTGGGAGATATTTGCCACTTTCTTTTCTATCAAGTTCAGTAAAGCTGGGTTTATGTTGAGGTCTTTGATCCACCTGGATTTAGGTTTGGGCAAGGTGATAGATATGGATCTATTTGCATTTTCCTACATATTACCATCCAGTTATGCCAACACTATTTGTTGAAGATACTATCTTTTTTTCATTGAGTATTTTTGGCTTCTTTGTCAAAAACCAGGTGTTCATAGGAGAGCCCCCTAGGAAGAGAAAATAAAGAAGATCTCTTTAGCAAATTGGGATAATAACAGGTTGCAACCAAGAAGAGAGAGGAACAAATCATGAGAGAAAAAGATAGTTGAGTGAGAGGACCAACAATGAGGGAGAAAAAAAGAGATAGATATCTTGATAGAGGAAACCAGTGTGGGGTTGGAAAGAGACTGGGTGCTAGGGAAACCTCCAAGAACTCACAGGATGCCCCTGGCTAGGTCATCAACCAATAGTGGAGGGGGTGCCTAAGTAGAATTTCCTCTATATTCAGATTAAGGAGTTAGCAAAGTATATGCCTGGGCCCTAGGTCAATCAGCAGAAAACTAATGTAAGCGTCTATGTGTCTCTGTGGGACTGCGAGTATTTCCTCCAGACTGTCAGACTGCCAATCAAACTTCTGATGTAGCCCAGTAAGTCTGGGCCATAAACATAATACAACAGAGCAGTGGTCCAGGTGAGAAACTGAAACTGAAAGCTGCCACAAACCAGTACCATAAAAGATCCCAGGGAGATGAAGTGTTTGCATGTGGACTGTATGAGTGGCAGCATGCTGGTAGTGGACTGCATGAGTGGCAGCATGCTGGTAGTGATATTACCCTTATGTTCTGTGTGACTATTTGGGAAAGTAAATAAACATTAGAAGACCCTTCAATATTTTTTAGAACTATATACTGTACTCACAATACTTCTTTTTACAAAACAACTTAATTAGGAAAATGTATTGTGTTATTTTAAAGATTTATGTTTTAAATTTTCAAATGAACACAGGTAGGCAAGATGGCACTTTGTCCCAAACCTGACAACATGAATTCAGGCCTTAGGACCCATATAAGAGAAGGGGAGAATCAGCTCCTATAGCTGTCCCCCGAACTCCACACCCACATATGGGCAACAACAGATTCACAAAATAAATCAAAATGTAATACATTATTTTAAGAGAAAACTAAAAATGATAGAAAGTAATATTAAACAGTATTATGTGATAGAATTTTAGAAAAAAGTCTGGTCAGCTTTAATTATGTTAGTCCAGGCAACTGGAATTAATTATAGCATGGACAGTTGTGGAGAGCTTGAAATATGCATGTTTTTTTTAATCTGGAGCAATGATTTTAGATCTCTCAACTATTTGTTTAGAAACTGTGTTCCAGGCAACCCTCTGAAATACCTGACTGTCATGATAGCCAACAAACATGAAATTGTTCTGGCCAAATTGTGTGCTGACAGTGTGTGTGTGTGTGTGTGTGTGTGTGTGTGTGTGTGTGTGTGTGTGTGTTAACTCCTTAAGCATGTGCTATCATATACATCTCATCTCCAAAATATTTCATCTTTTTTAGGATATACCTCACAACCCTACCCAAAACACAAACACAAGTGTATTTGGTGTATTTGATGGATCAAGCAGTGTTCTCCCATTAGCTGGAAGAGGAGTCTCACAGAACATCACCACAAGATCCCCCTCCTATCCAAGGGCAGTAATAATGACAGAAAGAGTTCATGGGGCACCTTGTTTTAATTTTAAATTTTAGTTAGTCAAAAACGAAAAGGAAGACATAAGGACTTAATTCTGATTTCTTATGTAGAGAAATCAGAGCATTTTAACTGTATGGTAAAACAAACAAACATAACATAGTCACCAGGGCTAAAGCTCCCCACCCCACCCCAAATCAAGAATTTGAAATATATATGAATAAAAAGCAAATAGAGAAGATTTTGGTATCATTTGTAGGAAAATCAAGGAAGAATCAACCAATTAGTCCCTTCTTGCTTTCTTCTTGGATTCTATGGAAAGAGAAAAAGCCTACCAAAAAACTCTTAGGGCACTAACTCTTACCAACCTCAGAAACAAAAAAAAATAACTCAAACTTAAGAGCAAAATGTGACAACAGACATGTTAACATTTAACATGTTCTTGAATCTTAAATTTTGAGGTATTAAAGTAATAAAATGTCAAAAATAATGTGCTTTAACATGTGAGTTTCTATGAGACGAAGTATATTTATGATTTGAAGCAGGTTTTTCATTAAAAGCCCATCCTCCTGTTAAGAAAATAAATTGCATTATGTGCTTAGCAAGCCTACTATTTGATTTTAATGGAATTTCACAATGACTACTTACATTAAAGATAAAGTTTCAGTACAAAACAAATTTGAAGTAGAAGGCCAGGTGTACCTTCCAAATTTAAATACCTGATGAATTGTTAACAGGGCCTTGTGCTTAACACATTCCTTTCCCTAGATATAAATCTGCATTTGATTCCCTCTACTTTAATGAGTATTCATGAAGAAAAACAATGCAGCACATTTCTGTCAATTTTTTTATATTGGCACCTTCCCTTTCTAAACACTCATATTTAGCTTTTCTTTATAAATTGTACATTCCATATATCATAATACTTTGTTGTCTTCTAGCCAAATCCTGCAAATAAAAGTTAATGATGGTATTTATAGACACCCAGGTTAAAATGGAACCAAGCCCAACACTTCTGCTCAACTTTCCATTAATATATCATGAGGATATTTTTTAAAGAACACAAAGTGGCAACAACATCAGATAGATATTCAGCATAACAGAAGATGACATGTCAAAGTCCAAATGAAATAAGCACTAGCTAACAAATTGACAGAGATGGATTTATCAACACATTCTAGACTACTAGCCACTGTGTACTCTAACCTCTCAACTAAGGCAGAACACTTATCTCTTAAAGAATGAGACACAATCATCTGGAAACAGGTCCCACTTATTCAACTAGAAACTGACTGCCTGGATGGATTAGAAAATCCTTAGCTGAATGGAAAAATCCAACCTCAACTCAGAAATTTGAACTAAAATAATGATAACTAAACAAGGTAGTTTCTACTAATTTGGAACTTTTGTGTTGTATTAGAGAAGAGAAAGTTTCTAGCATAATGTATAGTAAATGAATTTAAATTAGTCCCCCTTGTGCATGTGTTCAGAGACAAATACACCTGTTGCATATAAATAATCAGGGTCACATTGAACTTATCAGTGGCCATGAGCACTGCCTCTGGCTTTACCTTGTGTGAGTGACTCTCTAAACCTGATTCCCATAGGCAACCATCTAAGGCACCAGACACCAAAGCTAAGGATTGAGAGTAGCATCTTAGACTATACTGCATCTATGCATTCTGGGTAACACACAAGTTCAAGGCTACTATATGTAAAAAAGTTAGGCTGCTTTGCTTTCTATTTTCTCTGAGATCACTATGTACCTATGGACACTGCTGAAGTAAAACCACATAAGTTCTTGACTTTCTACAGTCTGCTATTATTTATTCTTTAAGGAACAAAAACGAGGAGTATGTGAGGTCAGCAATGCCAAGCACGTCAGTCCTGATACCTTTCATGAGACCAGGAAAGCCACTTTGGGTTTGAAATAGCAATCATTTATAAAGAAGGGTTATGTCATTTTATAGCTTAGCTGGAAACTTTGTAAGTCATTCCATTGAATATGATGTTTCGAGTATTGGTGGGATATTGAAAACTAAACCTTGCTGTCAGACTAGAGGAAACCATTATGAGTATCTACAAAACTTTTGGTATATCATATATTTCCATGGGCAAGATTTTATTATCTCTCTATTCAACTATCTTGTCATTTTAAAATATATATTTAAAATATATATATTTAAATATATATACATAAATATATATTTTCTAGTATATATATATATATATATATACATATACATATATATACCGGAAAACAAATAGTATCCAAAGAAACTCCTTTCAGACAGTAAGAGTTACTTTGCCCATTATAAGAGTATCCACATAATGAGAATTCCCCAGTCATTGTTGTCTGTAATATACCCACCTGAACTGCCTACAAAGAGAGTGAGTATGCCTGACATACAACCTTAAACCAGGTGATCTTCGACTCTTAGAAATAGACAACCGAGTAGTTCTACCCATAGAACTTCCAATTCAAATGCTAATCTCATGCGAAGACATGCTTCACCCTCTTTAGGCTTAAAAACAGACGCTATCCCAGGATGCATGAATTCCAGCCAAAGAACATGCAGGGCCATTCATATATATTGGCCTTCTGGAAACAAAGTCAATATTATATATAAAACTGACACTCAAAACACATCTTTATGAAAAATGAAAAAGACAATTGCTTGAAAGAATATATGATCCCCCCATTGCTTCCGGTTCCACTCCCGGGACCAAGTGCTCTCTGCAGAGTCCCAGCGCACTCTGGAGCAGGGGCAGGTAAACTGTGCCCCTGACCACACCCACAGCTCCTGCTGAGGGAATCTGCATGGCTCCCACCACTACCTCGAACTGAGCGAACTGAGCGAACCAACTACAGGGGTCTCTGAAGGGCAGATTCAGACCCTGACCAGAGAGGTAAGGAGGGATCAGCAGGCCTCAGCGCCTATATCCTAGCCTGGGTGGGAGAGCTGAGCTCCCATTGCTTTCGGTTCCGCTCCCGGGACCAAGTGCTCTCTGCAGAGTCCCAGCGCACTCTGGAGCAGGGGCAGGTAAACTGTGTCCCTGACCACACCCACAGCTCCTGCTGAGGGAATTTGCACAGCTACCCACCACGACCTCGAACTGAGCAAACCAACAACTGCAGGGGTCTCTGAAAGACAGAATCAAACCCTGACCAAGGAGGTGACAGGAGGCACACAAACCCGAGTGCCACAACTGACCAGGACCCATCTAATCGTGAACCACTGAAGCCATGGGCAAACGTCAGTGCAAGAAATTACATAATAATACAAAGGACAACATGGTAACTCCAGAAGAGAGTGGCGATCTTACAAATACAAGACCTGAACTGAGCAATGAAGAGGAAACAGAAGGAAGC